>VDFB02234561.1:0-24158 GCA_007258455.2 Sequoia sempervirens
CTCTCACTCTCCCTCTCTCCCCCTCTCTACATATATCTCCCTCTTCCCCATCTTCTATCTCTCCTCCTCTACATATCTCTCTCCCTTTCTCCCTCCCTCTCTCTATCTCTCCCCATCTCTCCCTGATCTCTTGCTCCCTCCCTATACCTCTATCTATCTTCATATCTCAACCTATTTGTCCCTTTATCTTCCCATATATCTCTATATCTATGTCATTCTCTTCCCATTTATCTATCTCTCCCTCTCTCCTTTCTCTCTCTCTATATCTCCTATTTCTATGATCCTCTCCATCTCTGTTGTCTTTTCTCTACTTATCTCTCTCTCTCCTCTCTCTCTATATCTCCTTATATCTCTATCTTGCCATCTCTCTCTCTCTCTATATATATATCCCCCTCTATCTCCTATCTCTCTCTATATTTATTTCTCCCTCTATCTCTCTCTATATCTCTATCTATTTTTATCCCTTTTCCTCTCATTCTATATTCATCTCTACCTCTATCTATTAATTATAAATATTTTAAAATCAATTAAGTATTTCAATCTAAAATTTTAATATTTGACATTACAAATAAAATTAAACTAAATTCTAATTTTTAAAATCCATAAAATATTTATTATCTGTTTATTTTTACTAATTATCTAATACAATTAAATTAAATTAAATTAAATATTCATTTTATATTAATTAAACAATTATTAATTAGAATTTTAGAATAAATTAAGAAATAAGATCTATATAAAATCAATTTTCTATTTTTTTTCTTTGTGTCCAAATCATTTCATTTTCTAAAATTATACTAAATTCTAGATATCATAATTAAACACAAAACTTTATTCTATTCTAATCCTAACCCTAGTTAAACCCTAACCCTATTTGGGCTCTAATCCTTACCCTAATTGAACACTAACTCTAACTAAAACCTAAACCTAACTCTAATCAAACCCTAACCCAAACCTACTTGATTCATAATCCCAACCCTAACCCAAACCCTAATTGAACTTTAAAACTAACCTTAATTAAGTATTAACCCTAATTGAACATTTATTGAACACTAGTCCTAATTGTACCATAACCCTAACTTTGAACTACAGTTTAAACTCTAATCCTAACCCTAACACTAATTCTTATCCTAATTGAACCTTAACCCCAACCCTAACCTTAACCTTGACCCTATTTGAACTCTTATTGAATTCATAACCTTAATTAAACCCCAACCTCATCCTCAATCCTAACCCAAATTGAACATTAATTGAACCCTAAACCTAACCCTAAGTGAACACTAATCCTAATTGAACTCTAACTTTTTAGTTGAAAATATTAAAGTGCCTTAGATTTTCCCATTCATCGTCATTTATCATTCAATTCCTAATAGAACTCCAAAAATTTATACTTTTATAATGTTTTAATACACACCTAATATTAAGGGTTTAGAGTTTAAGGGTTAAGGGTTTAGGGTTAAGGGGAGAGAGATAGAGGGAGTGAGTGAGTGACCCATTTACATATTATTCTTTTTATTCTTCAAGCTTAAATATTTAGTTACCCATTTACCAATAGCAGAAATGACCCAAGAATTTAATAGAATGGACTACTCATATAATACCTTGCATTATGGAGCTCAATTCTTTGATATATTACTACTTATCAAATCCTTTGTAAATAATTGTAAACTTATGACTCCATTTAAGCATTTAATTGATTTTCTTGAATCAAAGCAAAAACATAGACACACAATTGAACAAATTCTCAAAAGAAGAATGACAACTTCATTAACATTTCATTCAAAATTCACTCAAATCCACATAAGGAGAGAAAATATATTAGAATTATACGTTTATTCATGCTTATAAGTCATATTTGCATAAAATTTAAGATAATTTGCATATATTCATCCAAAACTCAAAATAGGCTATCTATTCTATTTCGTTTGCTTGGGGTTTTAACAACCAATGGCACCACAAATATCACTTCCTCATCAGAGGAAAAATATCTTTCTACCCATATATTCAACTCAAAACCTAGCTAGAGCTTTCCTCAATTCTCTCCCTACAAATGAGCCTTGAATTCCTTTTTATATGACAAGGTAGCAACAAGCTTCAGGATCAAATGTAATTTCACCATAAATTTTCATTTGAGAAAAATCTCCATTCCATTTGACTTTCATTTCAAAACTTCCCACACGTTGAATCTGCAAAACATAGTGGTGCACGAACTGGGGAAAACTAAAAGAAAAGGGAACACAAATTTTCATCAAAATCCCCTTGTCACTATCCCCGCAAAAAAACCAAGCAACCAAATTGCCATGAAGGCACCACAACAACTTCTTATTTACTTGCCACCCTAACCTTACCAACAATCAGACCCCAGTATACATACCTGCTTCTAGTTGTTTCCCAATATGGTAGACCCTCAACCTCCTCTTCTTTCTTGTCCATGCCCAATACGGTTCTAGTCTGTCCGCTTGGGGTTTTAACAACCAATGGCACCACAAATATCACTTCCTCATCAAAGGGAAGACCGTGATTGAAGCGATGTAAATACCGACAGTAGTCAGAGTTAGTCTTGGTTACATCATCAAAAGTGTTTCTCGTAAGGTCAATGGGAAAGTGTTGCCATCTAGATAAGGAGCCATGCCCATACCTTATTTTCCTACTGACACTAGTAATAGAGCACACCACCGACTGCTTGCCTTTGTCATCTACTAGTTGAGTAGCAATGTCCTGTAATTACAACCTTCTACTGCATCTAGTGGGCACAAGCCTAGGCTTGTCGACCAAAGCACCTTCCTGAATAGCAAGACCAAGCTTTTGTGAACTCAAACAAACAAACCTCCTTACTGACTTACTCATTTTCTCTTCTCAGACAAGCACTCAAACTTGATTAGAATTAGCCCACAAAGTGCTTTAACTGCTACAAGAATGACACTATTAGCAGTTAATTCCTCTTGTATTTATTGTGCGAGGTAATGGCAACCTTCATCAATGCTTAGTAAAAATGCATGTGCAAACATGGCAATTTGGCGGCGTATGTACTATCACTGTTTAACTAGAGCTGCATGAGAATCCAAAGATCACCCTTCATGATTGCCAACAACATCTTCACACAGATTGAGATTGATGTGACTACACAAGCAAGGAATAATTCATTAATGCTTCACCAGTTGTACAATAAAATGACCACCATGTGTCGTTTTCCAACTTTGAATACTGCCCGCTGATCTCTTGAAGAGTTGGTAGATCAAACAGTTTATCTCAGGCTAACTCGGTTTGACATCCAATGAAGCATCGTTCACCTTCCTCATGACCAATAACATTAATATATATAGGAAACACATCTACCTTTTGTTGACCTCGCGCCAAATAACAAGGTGACACCTTAGGTCTATGAGTTGGCAGGGTATGATCGAGATCTTCTCCCATATCTTTGAATCTGAAAAACCTACACATTGCACGGTTAGTATTTAATGAAATGCTTTGGATAAGCCATCGACAACATGACCACTGGGGTTAATGGGTTAGGCTTATGTCACCGGATTAAAATTAAAACCCAACTTTTATTTTAATACTTTATTTCCTCCGCAAGGTTTTATTTCCTAAGTCTCGGTTGGCCCCGTGTTTCATCTTTTAAAAAACAACTTATGTTGTTGTTTGTCATCCACGTAGTAATGCCCACTTCTCCTTTTAATGAATGTTTTATTTTGCAAGGGTTGATTTAGTGCTTCCGTTGATCTATTTCCTGCAGATATCAATAGTGCCTGCCATCCCGTGATCGGGAATTGAAGGATCACCAAATCACGGGCGGGCACCACGTGTCCTATCCGGGGGATCAAATTTGTGCTATCGCTGACCAACTGCCATTTGTTCTAAGCCATTCCCTGCCATCCCACGATGGTGCTTGGGTTGATTGCGAAATCATGGGTAGGCGCCACGTGTCTCATCCGATGAAGCCTAAAGAGTAAAGGAAACACTAGCCGGCTTTAAATGTATTAAGGGGCGGATTACTAAAGTGTTCTTGAGACACACATGTTCTAAATTGACAGATATGTTATAATATCATTGGAAAAGCTGCTCGAAGGTTAACGACATGGCTGGCGACTATGTTAAAGGAATGAGATCATTGATGCTCAAGATCAACGGTTGCCAACCATCGTGTGATAAGAAGTTTTAGGATTGCGATATAGTGGGCAACCGCCACGTGGAATTCCTTCATAGTGTATGGTAAGGTGGGCCCCTTATCACCGTGTTGGAAATTATGTCAGCTTATTTTGAAGGTGACCGTCAATGATTTGATCAAGCTGAATAATCGACGACTCAAATTTAAATCTACATCAAATATGGTTGGCGTCATTCATGCAGCGCGGGATTGAGCTTTAATGGTGGATGAGACACTTGCTGGTGTAATTTGATCGACAATAAAATCAATTTTCCTACTTGGTCTGTATCACAAAGCATTTAACTATTTCACGGAGCAGTTTCAGAGTCAAAGGTAGAATTGCGAGTTTCTGTAGCTAGAATTTGGGAGTTCTATGAACAAAGCCATGAGTTTATTCTTTGTGCCTCCCGGTCATTTTGTATTTGAATTTGTGAAAGGATTAGTTGGATGTGATATGAGCTTGTTGATGAGTGTGTTAGGGCTATAGTTTAATTATAGTTGTGAGAAATTATAGTGTTTTGTCCTGTAATTTTCTATCTCTAGTTAGTCCTAGCTATCTGAATTATAATGTTGTAAAGAAGCCCTAGTTTTTCCGAGATGGCACTGCCCAAACAACATTCTAGCCAGACTAAATATTTGAAACAAAACCTGTATGATGATTTCCTAGATCAATTCCCCTTGTCAACGAATGATAGGAGGAAGGGATTGGTCCTAATGCAAGGGAAAATCCTGGGGGAAGGGTTAGTGTATAATTGCTCCAACATTGCCGATGCTAGGGTTCCCCTCACTGGCTTTGTTCAAATTGTGGTACAGATAGAGGAATTTGCCTCACCCTTTTTCAAATGGATGGATGTATGATATGGGGAAGCTGGTGGTACCAAATGTATTCCCTGATGTAGACCTGCTTAGGACAGTGGCTGCAAGATATGACCATGTTACACGGATAATCAGGGACAATGATGGAAAGGTTCTATTAAGCATTAACAGAGAAGAGGTCCAACATATTTTTGACTTGAGTGAACCGAGCGAAGACTTGGTTCCTATCAACCTTGAGGAAATGAAGCAGGAGTATGCAAAGCTGAAATCTTTTTTTAGAGCAAGGTTGCTTCCACCTCATCTGGTTAAGGCAGGAGGTTCAAAATTTCATATCAGCCCCAGTGACCAGGAACCTTTCAAATTAAATTGTTTTGCAAACCATTTCCTGGCCACTTTCTATTCTTTTTGTTAGATTTTTGGTTTCAGTCCTGGTACGGTAATTCCTATTGCTTATATGTTCATGGGGGTGCAAATACAACACCCTAACTTCTCTGTGACCTATGACTTCGCTTCTTTCTTGGCTGAGAGGATGCATGAAGGGTTGTCAAAGCTACAAAAAAATGATACCGACACTCAATTCTTTTGGTATTCTATGCTAATGCATATGTTTTTGTTTAAGAATGCTGACTTTTTCTCTGAGAGGATGAAATTAAGGCAATCAGTTGATAGAGAAAGATTGCCAGTATAGATATGGGCTACAGATTTATCTTATAATAAGGAAAGCACTAGTTATGTGCAATTTGATAATTGTTTTGCTTCTAGATTAAGGGCTAGATTAATGGTGAATATACCTAGGATCCCTGAGGAATTACATAATTTTCTCAAGCCAAAGGGGAGGAAGCTAGAATTGAAGGTTTACCATAACTGGGGTGACATTATCCCATACCCAGTCATCACTGTTTTGAGAGTATATGGTTTTTAGGGAGCCCCTCATATACTGCCATACAATGTGAAAACAAGAGTGGGATTTGTAGAAGTTATGTGGCAGATAGGTTGTATTCATGAGGACAACCTCACTAGAAGGGGTAAGGGAACATTTTCCCAAATTATACAGTGGTGTCTGATTTTGTATTTTCAAGGGAGGTTGGACGCATTTTGATAATTTCTTTAATGATTACCATTTGGGGTGTGGACCAAAGTGACAACATAATCCTGAGGGTTTCTTTTCTCTTTTCAGACAAAGAATAAAAACTGGAAAATTTGTGCATGAGTTCAATTTCCCTAAAGACTTCATTAGAAATGAATTTGATTTGAATAGACAGGAGTTGAACAAGGAGAAATGGATAGCTTATGGTAATCTACTAGATGTTGTGCACAAAATGGATCTGAAATATGATCCACTGTTGGAGTTCAATCCCAACCATAAGAAAATTGATTTTCTGATGGGAAGCTTCAAAGAAATTATGGGCACATTGAGGACAAAAAAGATAAATTTAGAATCGAGTTTGGGTGTACAAGAGCAAGGTGTCAGATCAATTGAAACAAGGGCAACATACTAGCCTACAGAAAGGTGGCCCATTTACAGGAGGAAAAAGGATAGTAGCAGTGATGAAGAAGAAGTGGACAGAAAAGGAAAACAAATTATGAAAGTGCCTCCACAACCAAGTCCAAAATTCAAAGTGCCTGGGGCAATCAAAATTCTTGATTTAGAATCATCATCGGAAGACAATCCCTCATCACCACCATCCGAGCCAAGCCCTAAGAGGCAAATAATTGATCAACCACAGGAGGATCTGATGGATGAGATTATTGTTACTGATCAAGACATGGAAGTTGGTATGCCTTCCCCTCCTAGGCCAGCTGAATTAGTTTTATCTAATTTAGATATGAAAGGTAAAAGTGTACAAGATGCAAGAATGGAGGCATGCAAGGAGTTTCTAGATTACAATACATTTGTAAAAACTCATGTATTCTTGCAATTGGTATGGAGGATGAAGTTTGAAGAGTATCAAGATAAATGTAGGCAGAGAAGAGAACTAAGGTCTGACAGGTCTGACCAAGAGAATGACAAGGAGGTAAAAGCTGAATTAATGGAAGAATTCAAGAACATCACTCCTAAAGAAGGAAGAAAATTGGTGAGTCTGGCTGGTGTATTAATTCTTCTTGAATGAGACATTGCAAATGTAGTAGCCTTTAATGCTATTATGAAGTCTAAGAATCCCTTTCAAGACTCTGAAGAAGAGGTCAAGGCAACATTGCAAAACTCTGCTTTCAGTGAGGAATATGAAACTCTGACAATTTGGGCATTGGCCCCACAAGGGAGAAAACCAGATGTTTTTGATATTAATCCAAATTTCAATGGAGGATTGATAATAAAGAGAGCTTCAGAGAACTCAACCACTGAGGCCACTAATTTGACTGTGAATGTGGCCAAATTGGCCCAAAAGATTGCTAAAAGGGAGGAAGCTGAAAGGAAGAGCTTAATGGAAAAATATAACCTTTTGATTGAGGAGTACAACAAGATACAACAGAAAAATGTTGAGTTGCAAACTGAAGTGGAGAGGTTTAGGTATAAGCAGATTGGGGAGACATCAAGTGCTCCACAAACTAGTACATTACCTTCCACAGCAGGGTCAGTGCCTCCTGCTTCTCCAATTGTTTCCACACTAGGATCTCCCAATCAGAATCCTATCCTCACCCTTTCTTTAGAGGAAGTTGAAGAAGAAACATAGTGCTCTGTCGATCCTACAAAGAAACAACTCTTGCAAAAAATTGATGAATTTCAGGCATCATTAAACAAAATTAAGGAGGGATCTCTCTTAGAGCAAAAGGAAATTGTTACTACTGTTTTGAGGCATTTAAATGAAAAGGTTGATAGCAAATTGCTAGCTATACATTCTTTGTATTCTTTGTTGTTAGTAGCAATAAAGAATATTGATAGGGATCATAAAGTAACGATACCAATAATTGAAAATTGGATCCCTAGGGCTAGTGATCTGGATATCATGTATAAGGCCTCAAGGTTTGATATAAATAATAGGCCCCAATCATTAAAGCCTACTCATGTGTTAGTAAAATCATTGCAAGGTTTTCAGATCTTACTAGATGACTTGAGTAGGAAGATTAGGGAGCTGGTGAAGAATTTCAATGATTGGGGTAACACATTGTTACCTGATATAATTGATGAGCAGGGAAAAATCAGGTCATTTCAACAATGGTAGGCTCAAGCAAGTGAGGCCATCAATGATCAAATCAATTCAATTTGTGATGAGTCAAACTATGATTTGTTGGTGAGCTATATGGAAAAAATCATTAGTACCAGCTCATTTTTGGAATCTTTTGAAAGGGATGCGAATCAAGTAGCGATAAAATACACACCTTATAATCATTAGTAGTTGATATTATCTTATCATGTTAAGCTATTAAGTGAGATCATCTGCTATTGTTAATGTTGTTTATAATAATGGTGCAAAGGTTGTAAAAACATTAAGGGATCACCCTCCCAGGTCTTGCAGAGCCCAAAGTGTAGGAGGCTTTTAAAGTCCTCGTCAGTTGGTCTAGGTCCTTTGAGTTGCCTTCGATTGGAATTTGCAATTCCATAGGTAGATTAGAAGACAAACCTGGTTACATTGTAAAAAGAACCAACATACACATCAACCACTAAACAACCACCTCTACAACTAAATTTTTAATCTTTTATGATCACATGAAACATAAAACACACTAATTTCAAGGTTGTTAACATCACTATTGAAATGTTTTAATTTTTTGACCTTTCAAACATTAAAAAGTACATCATTAAATTAATTATGTAATGGCATACAAATTAAAAACATCATGAATTAATTAGGTAACCACATAAGTCAAATATAATTCTATCAAGAAATTAATATCAAATAGACATAAATATAACTTTATACATTTCAATGTCATTGATCTTCTTCTTCATCCAACTCTTTGTTTTGTATCATTCAATCCATTTCGACATTGTAAGGATTGGTCATATCATCATCATCGTCATCGATATCGCGATAATGTCATCATCCAGATGGATATCATCTTCATGAACATTAACTCCTAAGCATCATCATGATCTAGTTCCTCCTCTTCGACATCTTTGCGAGTCGTGACATCATCAACTAACCGCTGATCCCGGATCATCATCTACATCATCTTCTAGTTCTTCTAAGATTCTTCTTTCCGTTCACATTATACCTCTTACTGCCTTCCAATTCATGTCTAACAACAAATGACCAACCTAGTTTACCCTGAACCTTCTTAAGTAAAACACCTCTGTACATTGCCTGAAGAACACGTGGCCCATTTCCAACTCGCCTAATCATCCCTTGTATTAATCCATGGTAAATCTATTATCATGTCTAATAACAGCTTCTTAGGATCATTTTCATTCAATCATAGTCTGTACCATAGGACGACGCACAGAATTAATCTGAAGGACTTAAAGTCACACTCAAGTATATCATCCAAAATCCCATAGTATTGATTTTTTGAGACTTCTTGATGTATGTCGCTTCTAGATGACACATTAGTCACCTGAAAGACTGCAGTTATACCAGAATCACAAGTTTTTTTCATGTCATCCAATATTTTGATTCAAAATTTATGACCATTGCACCACATAGCCTTGTGGTGTTTCATCTGCAATATGTCAAACATGTAAAAATTATTGCAATATCGTCAGTTGATAAACATATTTATTCTTGGCCGAATGTATGCAAGTCAATCTCAACATATATATACATTAATATAATTTAAAATAATTAAATAATATGGGTGATTAATATATTTATATGTACCTGTTTATCTCTTAAACCATATGCTAAATCAATTTCCCTTTGTGTAACATTGGAATCTCCATTACAATGAGCTTCTTTAATCAATGATGCCACACCTTCCCATGTTAATGCGCGACCAAATTTTTGACATTGTTCAATCCATACTGTCATCCAATCAAGATTGTTGGCGACGTACAAATGTAGTGCATCCCACTCTCGACCAACTGTACCAAAAAAAATGAAATCCACAAACAACATATAATTAGTTAAATACCATAGCATACAACTTTAATTTATAATTGATGTATATTGAAGATTAAAAATTAAATAAGTACAATATACATAAAAACCATATGTAAAATGTATTCCAATTAATCTCCATGACCATCTTATAATTACCTCTCACTTTCCTCAATCTACCTTTCCCCAACAAGTTCTCCCCTTCAAATTTGTTAATGGAGTTGGGATCCCAAATGCGATCTACATGGATCTTTGCTACAAACCTAGGAAGATATTCACTAATGTACACCATGGTCTAATATACCATATATCCCTCCACCATAGAACCCTCAGGATGTGCTCTTTGTCTAACCAAATCCTTCAAAAATTTCAAGTGTCTCTCAACCATCCACATTGACTTGTGTATACAGGTCCACACAATTCAATCTCCTCAACTTGGTGTATGAGGTAGTGTTCTTATGCATCAAAAAATGTCGAAGGTAGACACTTTTGCATTCCACACATTAGACGAGGAATTTTTCTCTTCCAATAATTTATATCTTCTTTATGGATTTCTTTAGATGATAGCCATCTACAAGTGATTCAAGGCACAAATATATTAACGAGATTTAACAAAAATATACTGTATATTACATAACAAGTAAAAACAAATGGCAATTATAAGATGTATACAATGAATTGAACAAATCTTGCTACTTACCTTATGTATTTTCCAAAATCATATATAACTTTCTTGACATTGTTGTCAAAGTTGTCTGAGAGAGATAGAGGTAGAACGTACTACAACAATTATAAAATGATCTTTTCATTATTTTTTCAAAAGTAGTAAACACAATACACTAAAAAGTATATGCATTATACAAGTGTATCTAATATACAAGAATAATTACCATAATGAAGGTATGTCAATCATGCGTTGTCATCCCTAACCCAAATTCACCTTTCTTTGTTATTATATTGTTTATGTTCGCAGCAAATCCTATGGGAAGTCGAATTTTTTGTATGACTTATTTTATAGCATTGCTTTGCTACTCTGTTAATAACCAAGGAAGGGCACTTATATTAATTTGGTCTCCATCGCTATTTAATTGAATGACATTTTTCATTGCATGATTGGCTTCCTCAATGTCGACAAATTTTGACAATTTCTTTGTCATGCCTTCCATCCAATATTTTCCATAATGTTTCTCAAGTATATTCTTTCTAATATGCATTGTATCAAACAAATGCACAATTTAGTCGTCATAAGGGAAACCTACTAAATTTTCTCGATAACTTTAGTCCTTGTGGAAGTTTTAATTGCCATTAATGCCTCTCACTTAATCTTCATGAAGCATATAAGTTAAACAAATTAGCAACGACAATCATTGTCAATTACAACATGTGTAAACACAACACAATATAAATTCAAAACATATTATATATGATAGATAAACAATTTGATCAGATGTATAACCTTGATGATTAATTCTATTATTTTCCAACTTCCATAGGCGAGGTGACATTCTTCGTGGTTTTGATGTAGTCTCCTCTTTCCCATTGAAAAGATGTTTTTCAGTAGTTCGATACTTATGATTTCTATGGAGGAAGTTCCTATACTCATCAAAAACCTACTTTCCTAAACTTGTTGAATGATGAGATTTCATCTTTGGACCACAAATTGGACATGCAAATTTTCCCTTTGTTTGAAGACCTTTAAGATGATATATAATTGGATTAAATATGTCAATTTTTTTAATTATATATAATGAATAGATTATTTTAAAAGCATGCATGATATCTACTTCATCAAATTAAATATTGTTAAAGTGCAATCAAACGTTATAACATACCACAAAAATGTGTTAGCCCTGGGGCATCATGAATTGTCCATACAAGCATTGCATGGAATTAAAATTGTCTTTGATCTATTGGTTTGGAGACATCATACATAGTGACGCAATTCCATAACTTTAGTAACTCGTCGATAAGAGGCTCAATATATACATTCATATCTTTAACTTGGCACTTACCTAGTTGAATGAACATAAACATTACATAATTATGGAATCCATTTTAATGTAATATATATAAATTAATGTACATGACTATTAAATGAGAAAAATATAAGTCATTATGCAACAAATAAGACAAATGAGATGCTACTACGTTAAAGAAAATTGATGTAAAAAAATACCTGGAACAATCGTTGACAACATTATGTGCTCCCTCTTTATTGACATCCATGGAGGAATGTTATTGTTGATACCAAAAATAGGCATACTGAGTAAATAGATCTTAGCTCTCCAAATGGATTGACATTGTCCGCTCCCAATGAAAGCCTGAGATTATAAGGTTCTTCTTTAAAGTTTGGCCATTTTTCCTCCATGTTCCCAAATGCAGAACCATCCGCTAGAATTTGAAGAATGTCATCTCCACTTATTCCATGCATGGTAATCCATAAATTGCGCTAAACTTTCACACCTAAATAATCATTGCATATGTGGAATAATGGGAATATAACAAATAACCTTGCAAGACACCTTTTTTGTTAGTTGATCTGTTCGATATCTACTGATATGACATTTCGGGCATTCTATTGCAAATTCCTGTTGTTTATGATATATAATATGATCATTGGGACATGCATCTATTGCTTGATACTCCATTCTGATATCTTTCATATTGGAACATAAATCTTGGTATGAGCAAGGTAAAATATTTCATGGTGGTAACAAAAATTCACCAATCAATCTACAACAAAAAATAATTTGTTCATATAAAGAATATTAATGGTACATATATCATCCTTTATTTACTAGTGATGAACTAACAACAATTAAAATAGATGAAAAAAGATAACATATATGACATACCTTAACATCCGTGAGATTGCTATATTTGATAAACCATTCATAACCTTCAAGTTCAACAACAACAATACAACAGAGAGAAGAGTTGTTTCAGAGCCTTCATAAAGGGGCTCGTATGCCTTCTCAAGTACAGGTAAATCATGAACATCATCAAAGTCATCTTGATCATCATGATCAACTCTGCCAATAAATGTGTCATGAATCAATGTATTCATACCATAATCTTCAACTATGTTTTCTAGCACATGATCATCTTCTTCCATAGGATCATTAATTTCATCTTTGATATTCATAGCTCCATGTTCACCCGCTTGCAAAACCACATTCTTCGGGCCATGATAATCCATATCATCTACCCTAGGGCACCCCGCCTTTATAATAATGATTAACACATATAAACCATGATCATGATCAAGTGATTATATATATATATATAATGTTAAAACGATATAAACATTTACAAATTCAATCAATATAAACACATATAATGAACAAATTACCAATAGATGATAATTATGCCCCCTTCAATCTGACCATGCTATCTACAATGTTTCTCAACTGTTGTGATTAAAAATCGTCTTGTCTTTAAGCCCTTGCAATTATTGCAAGGACAATAACATTTCCCATCACCCTTTCTTTTCAATCTAGCCCCCAATCTATCAAGTGTCTCTTCATTTTGTTTTGGACTAATATTATCTGACATGATTTTTCTTTACCAAGTTTGACTATTTAGATCTTCAAAAAATATTAAACTCACACTCCAATAATTTTTATTCATAGACAGGTAACATAATCTAATAATTCCAATATTTTACACCAAATTTTTTTTGCATGCAACCACCCCTGCAAAAGAGAAGATAGTCTGAAGTTAATGACCCCAAAAAACACTTTACAATGCTAATTCCAAAAATTATTAAATTCTGATTTTACCATGATTTCCAACTGTTAAGACTCCTAAAATTAGAATATTGAGCTTGATCACAAAATTCCTACAACAATGGAGGTAGCGAGCTAGTAAGAGCAAGTGACCCATTCCTAAGGAGCAACAAGTCAGAATCATCATTGCTAATGTCAATACAGATTTATCCTTTTAGTTAAAGATGCAATGTGTCACTTCTTATAACAAGCTTATCCCTAGGGCCCTCAACATTGAGAGAGCCCTAATAAAACAACAGAAGCATTGGTAAGATCATGATTAGGCTACAAACCCTAGGCCTCCGTAGAAACATAAACAATAACTATAGCGGATTAGTGAGGTTGCAATACTAGAAAGATTAAGACATTGTAGGTAATAACAAAATCTTGCAATCTAAAGATTGTAGCCAATAACAAGCACACTATGTAGCTTAGTGACATTTGTAAATGCACTACTGTGAAGAGAAGAATGACAAATACTCTGAGATGGACAAGAAAAAGAGACAGAAGTGACAAGATAATAAAGTTTAAACCTTGCATAGTAAAGTGGAGATTTTAATAGTGAGTTTCCTTACCCCCTTGTTGACCTTAAGGGTTTTTCAAATGCTTTTGGTAGTGTTAAACAAGGAAAATGCAATCAGGGA
The DNA here is from genome assembly GCA_007258455.2 of Sequoia sempervirens. Taxonomy (NCBI): domain Eukaryota; kingdom Viridiplantae; phylum Streptophyta; class Pinopsida; order Cupressales; family Cupressaceae; genus Sequoia; species Sequoia sempervirens. Next base: position 14,354 of record VDFB02234561.1, read on the forward strand.
ATGACTATCCAAATGAAGTAATAGTGGTAATCATAGGTTCAATGTTTCTTCTTAGCCATTAACGTATAATGGAGGTAGTGGATTGCATGTTTGAGTAGTGTTTTGAGACTCATCAAAGATGGGATAATAGTGAATAATACCTTGTGCACTGTGAAGTAGTGACAATAAGGTTGAAGGATCTTAAGAACCACAATACCATGAAACAATGAGTCCCCTCGTAGTAAGTAGGCAGCCTATAGGGCATATTTTGATTTTATAGAAGGATGCTCATAAAAGGAATCTTCAAGTGCAATGAGTGAGTTGTTTGAGATTGTAGTTGAGGGTGCAATAATTAGTCTTAAAGGAAGTTAGCAAAGTAGTAAATGTGTGCAAAGAAAATTGAGTTTGTACACACAAACAATTCACAATGTTATCTTCCATAATGCCTTGAGTTTCGAAGACAAAAAAATCTCATTAGACTTCATGATGAAAGTGGTAATTTTACGGTCAATCACGACAACCATGATTTTAAACATGCCATTTGCTTATGGAGGCAACATTTTGGGCAATGAGTGGTGGCTCTTTTGGAAACAATGGCGCTTAGCGGACTTGCTTTATATGCATACTATGTAGTTCAGCTTAAGACAAATGTTCTTGTGAATAGATTGTAGCTATGGATTATGGAACTCAAGGGTTACCATGAAAAGGATTAAAGCAAAGACTGAGATCTATTTAAAAGCCATAGTCATGAAGATAATAAAGATGTCACATGTAAAACCCTAGTAGCTGGAGTAATGAATACAGTGCCAAAGAGGATAGTGTGCTGGGGAAGATTTAGGAGATCTCCACATTATCTAATTATAGGGAAATACATCATTTTTTATTTATTTTTAATTAAAATAAATCATTCTAAACCCTATAGGATACATTGATACTTCAAAAGCCTCTGAAGGAATTTAAGATTATGCAAATATATGTCAAGTAACATTCATAAGGTTTAGAAAATCTTGATCACTCTCTAGAATAGCCCATTAAACATGGGTTATGCTTGAATGCACTACATAATTGATATAACACAACCACTCTGCATATCAACCAGAGTTATAGGCTCTTTATTGCAGCAAGAGGTAATCACTCTTCGATCATGCTATAATTACATCTTAACTTGTTAAACTTGAGACAACTTGAATGCACCCAATGATGATTGACACCTACATTATACAACCTAAATTAACTACATCATATAAGTGCCTCCATTTCTATCACAACATAGCCACATTAAACTTGGGTGACACATGAATGCATCCTGTATTTATTATAGCACAACTGTGCCACATGACCAATAGAGTTATGGATCACATAATTACAGTCACAAGAATCTGTTCCTTGGTTGTGATCTTATGGTGATTCCACACAACAAAATCTGGACATGAAATTCTCAAAACCCTTAACCTCTAAAAATGAAATCTGATGAGATGTTGCTTTAAAATATGATTTTCAAACCTGGAACTACAAATCTAACTTCACAACTAAATTATGCAAAAAGACAATGACTACCCTCAACCTGGTGATATCTTCTTGAATTTTTTTTAATTTTTCCCAAGAAAATCGTCCTCAGTTCTCCACAAACTGTCTCAAGTAGAGCAAAACACTGTTGCAATAAATCAAGCACAAACTCACTTTTCTTTATGTCAACCACAATTTGATTTTTTTTTCTATTTTTCATGTTTGTCGAAAATTCGACAAAAATGATAGCCGACATTTCGAAGAACCCAAAGTTCATTGAAATTTTGACGAACATTGGGGATAAACTTTCAAAAAATTGAAAATTACACATCAAATTTTACAAGCACCCGACGAACATCGAATTTTACTTATTTCATCGGACAATTTCGTAGAAATTTTGCAGTCAAGTGAGTTAGTGAAATGATGTAGCATTAGTTTAATAACATGCAGAACAATTCAAGACTTGAAATTGGAATTGAGAAATTGCATAGTCATTGAGGGAACATTCACCAAATTGCAAGAGTAGAGACGTCAATGTAGGGAAATACAAAGCATTTTCCAAATGAGTCTACATGACCAACAACAATGCCAATCTTTTGAAATTCATAAAAAACTTCTTGGAATCACAGGTGACCTGAAAAGATAGGAATGCAATGTACACAAATAACTGACATTGAATACCAAACCACAAGACCAAAACTGCAACGATGGAAGAATGCAAAGAATTCTTTTGATAGACTTCAATGTAGCTTCCTGAAACAAAAAAAATTGAATAAAATGAAGAGATTAGAACTTCCTTTCAGTAACACATATTTTATCAAGAATTTTAGGTGAGAGAAAGAGACATAATATATACTTTTAGTAACATCTCTCCAACATTAGTCATGCTTCTAATCCTCATCTTAATATATCATTATGAAACCAATTCTACTGATAGTAACTATATAGGCTAGGACATGACTTCCAACCATAAAATTCTCAATGCATCATTCATTAGATGAGGCATGAGATCCAACCATGATCTTCTCAATGCTTCATTTATTAGATAAAGCATAAATTCCAACCATGAACTTCTCCCTTCTTTGATAATAAATTCCAAGGACTAACAACTTATTAGTGTTGAAAATACCTACCAACAATCTCCTTAGTTTTAACATCAATGACATCCACTAGTGTTGACATTAATGACAACAACCCCCAACCATTAGTTTTGACATCAATGAAAACTACTACCAACAATATCCCCCTTTGGAATTGATGAAAACACACATTACTCACTCTCACCCTTTGACATCAAGGAAAAAGGGTCATGTATAAAACTATATATCTTTCTCATTACCCCTTCTAATAAGGGTATGATCTCTAATATCAAGGACAAAAGGGAAAAATATATTCAATTAAGCAAAAACACATCTTCCCCCTTTGACCAAAAAAACTTATTTTTCATGCAACTTCAAAAACTTACCTTGAGGTAGCTCACATCAATCTAAGAGAAAAGGATATGGCATGAATTTCTCCCCTAGACAAATGCACCATCTATGCATCTAGTTAGAAAAATGAGGGGTAATAACCCCTAACTTCTGCCAGAGATAAAAGTATCCTTTGAAAGTATCTTTGTAAAAATATCTACAATCTAATCCTTGGTAGGCACATATTCTAGTCTACCTTCATGTTTTGCAATTTTCTCTCTCAAAAAGTGATACCAGATGAAAATATGTTTTGTTCTTGAATGCATTACCAAATTATTTGAAATATTGATTGCACTAGTGTTATCACACAAACTAGGAATGGGTTCATTATACTCTACCTTCACATACTTCAAGGTCTTCTTCATCCAATGTACTTGAGAGCAACAAACTACTGCAACAATGTATTCAACTTTTGTTGTAGATAAGCACATTGAGTCTTGCTTTTTATTGAGCCAAGAGACCAATATGTCTCCCAAGAAAATGCACTTCCACTTGTACTCCTCTAGTCATCCACACATCTAGCTTAATCAACATCAGTGTAGGCATTCAAAGAAAATTATTGATCCTTTTTATACAATAGACCATAATTCAGATTCCCTTTCAAATACCTAAAAAATCCTTTTCATTGCCTTCTCATGATATTTCTTAGGATTGGCTTGAGATCTGGTAACCAAACATACTACATTTAGGGAAATCTTGAAAACTATACCAACTCATATAAGTGATCTATTCAAGCACCATTTGGCGAAAGCATCTAAACATATGTTTTGCAAAACAAATAGACATTGTAGCACATAGTTATCTAAAAATAGAGCTTTGCAGTACACCAAATTTCATCAAACATCAAGATAACGTTGCTTTTGAAGGAATGCAAAATATTCCACCAAACCTCAATATCATTGCACTTATGCCGAAGAGAAGATAGAATCTATCACAAATATTTTCCACTTCAAAAGGTATAGAGGCTTGAGAACTTGGATATGATACCTTCACATCTTCACTTTCTTATCTTCTGGACCACAAGATAAAATATTATTTTCCGGAGAGGTGTGGACCAAATATACCTTGGTATTACTAAAGGTAGTGGACTATGAATGCATTGCTAAACATATGAATTTCACTTTTTTGAACACTATCTTCATGTGCAGTACACCAAGCTAGAAATGCATCAAACAAAACAAGTGTACCAAACTTTTCACACCTTCTTTCACCAGAGTCATCAATAACATGTTCATTTTTTCAGAACAGGGCTACACACTATAGATCTGATTCAATAGATATTTTATGCTAAAGCCTTCAACATATATTTCCTTTTTCAAGGGGGATAAAGGATTTGAAAATGATATCCCCCCCTAAGATAATCCTCTATCTCAATTAGTCTTAGAATCTTGTATATAATGCACAAGTGTGGAGTTAACCTTCTCATTTACTTGAGCTTGCTTTTCTTTGAAGAATTTTTCATCTCTCATCTTTTGCAAATCAAAAGTTACATCCATTTTCTCAATAAGTGGTTGTAAAAAACCACTTGTACAATGATTTTATTTATGTCCCATCTTATTGTATTTATAGAATATATTGTTGTGCTCTAGAACAAAGTTTTTCCTCTTTACCTTATATATGCACTCAACAACTTTATGGCCAAAAATTTTGCAATCATAACCGTATCCATGAAATGAAATAACATTGTTTCTTTGAGGCATAAATGATATTCTATTCATGTTATCATTCCATGTGTGCTTAACTCTACAATCAACAACCTTATGTCAAAATTTATTACACGAAAAGTAGTAACCTTTAAAATATCGATTGAACTTGGTAGGAGCATGTTGTCTTACCATTGGAAAGTTTTTGGATGGTTTTTGTTTCTAGACTAGGATAAATCCATATTTTTTTCTTGCCATCTAGATTCTTCTTTACATTTGTAGAGCTATTCTTCTTAGATTCAATATAATAGAATTTCTCCCTTTTAGTTTCAAATTTTTGAATTGGGTTGGAGACATCACATGAATTATCGACACCAAAATTTTCTCTTTTGACAATTCCTAGTTTATTTTTTAGGGAGGAAACCTCATTCGATAGCTTTAAGCATTTGGTTGTTTTATCATTGAGTTTGACATCCAAGTAGTGTTCAATCCTCCTTCTTCAACTTTTAATTTTAAATCAAGAATCATACCTTCTACCATTTTTAGCTTGTTTTCAAATTCTTTACCTCCTTCGATTTGGGATTTCAGATTCTCAACTTCTTTCATTTATTCTTTGAAAAATCTCACATATTTTTGATTCATAGTCTTTGTTTCATTTATATTTTCTAAAGTAGACTAAATATTTCCTTCAAAGCTAGTATCCCAACTATCTGAATTAAAATCCCAAACTTCAGGTTCCATTGACCCTAGATCTAGATCAAAGAACATGTCTTCATCAATCAAGGAGCTAGAACCCTTATGTATCTTAGCATTATATCTTTTTATTAGCATCCCAAGCTATAAAAGGGTTTCATCATTAGGATCATTTTCTTGATCTTTAGAGGAACAACTACTTTTCTTGTAATATAAGATATTTTTAGTCTTATCTCTTTTGTTACTTTCATTTGATTCATTATAAGGACACTTGGATGCAAAGTGGCCAATTCTACCACAATTGAAACTCTTGAAAGGTAACTTACCTTGGTATTTTCCAATGCCTTTCTTCAACCTCCTCACAAAGTTTTCTTCAACTTCATCAAGATCATCATGTTGATCAATAGCTTCATTTTCTACCTTTGTATTGACTTTGAAGGAAACTTCCTCCATTGGAATATCATTATCAAATTCTCTCATTTCAAAGGTTGTCAGAGCACCAAATTTTTTATCCATAGAGTACTAATCCAAATCCTTGTATTCTTTAATATAAAATACCTTATGAATATAAGATCTGGGGAGATATCTCAAAACTTTCTACACAATCTCCATTTCCTTTACTTTTCCACCAAGTACAGTAATACCAAATACTAATTCCTACACCCGAAGCATATAGCTTGAAATATTTTCATCCTCAACCATTTTTAGAGACTCAAATTTACTGTTGAATATCTGCATCTTTTCTTGTTTGACTTTAGTATCTCCTTCATAGATACTATAAAGCTTATCTAAGACTTCCTTAGCAGATTTTCAATTCATCACCTTCAAGAGCTTTAAATTAGATGAACCACTCAAGAGAGAATTCTTAGCCTTGCTATTGCATTCATATAATTTGATTTAGTAGGATTTGCTGGAGCAGTAACAGGAATGGTAACCATTTTTGACAATTTTCCATACACCAAACCCTAGAGAGTATGGTTGGTTCTCCATCATCAACTTCCATAAAGAGTAATTTTTTCCATCAAACTTATGACACTTGTTGGAGCATTCATGTTCTATTCTGGATCTTTGCCTCAAGCAGTTAAGTTTCTTTAAAGGAAATTAGCTCTGATACCAATTGTTGAACACTTTTGGACATTGAGAGAGGTGGTGAATTAGTCTCCTTAACCCCTTCCAGAAGTTGAATTTTTTAGCGAAACAAAAAATCCCTTAGTAGATAAAGATATAACTTTAAATAGAGAAATAACATAATATATTATAGTAATTAGAAACTTTAACACCTTCAAAAAAACTTCCAATGAAAGATATAACAATAATTAGATTAGCAACAAAAAGAGTACACACATGTATAAGGAGACATCAAATTTAAGTGGAAAACACAATGAGGGAAAAACCATGGTGAGAGTTAACTCACAATATAAGGCCCACACCAAAAGACTTGCAAGAAGGCTCATTGCCTTAGAGCAAGATACAAAACGACTTGTAGCACTGAAGTACCAACCAACTCTAAGAGAAAGATACATGGAATTGATGAGATTCACTATCTCATAGAAAGATACAATATGATTTAAAGAGAATTAAAAATAATGCCAACATAAATCTTAGTTGACTGAGGCGTTCAAGCACAATTAACCTTTTTCTTTCCAAATATTTAACACTATCTCTATTGAATATTCAATATGATTCACATATAATTCTTTGGACTTGTACACTTCTCCACCCTTATTGCATCTAAAATGATCTTGAATTTATATCCATCACAACACTTTAATTCTTCAATTAGTTCGGCCAAAAAGAGAATAAACAATGAATTCAATCAGTTGACTGCCAAAGCATGATGCAGTCCTATCTTGAGGATAAAGAGGGCCAAAAAAAATCTTAATACTTCTTTTAGTGCAATCCAAAATGATTTACACATAGGCACACATCAACCTACTTCGACATCAAGGAAATGTGTGGAAGAAACATTGAAGTACATAACCAGTTGGCTCATAAACACTCTTTCGATTGAATTTACTTGATGTGGTCTCAAAAAGGATAGGATATGACCCAAATTTATCATGACACATATTTCATTGTTGGCACGACCCCCCAAGCACATGGCCCAAGAAAAGGAACAACCCTTGTCGGCATAATAATCGCAAATAACCCAAAAATCCAACTCAAGACACAATGTGGTACCAAAGCGGCCAATTAGAAACATGTGGATCACATTGGGATGTTCCTTGTACATCCAAAATCACTTTTTTACACCAATTTTATATTTTCATTCCATCAATAGCCACTGTAGATCACATAGGCACATAAAACTTTGTTCAGAAAACATAGAATACATAACCAAATGATGTAGCACTAGTAGAATAACTTGTGGATCACTTTGAGACCTAAAATTAGAATTGAGACATTGCACAGTAATTAAGAGAATATTCATAAAACTATAGGACTAGAGACATCAATGCCGATAAATATAGAGCATTTCTCATACCAGTCTACATGATCAACACCACTACCAACCTTTTGCAATTCATAGAAACCTACTCAAAAATATAGGTGACCTGAAAAGATAAGAATACAATGTACATAGAGCACTGACATTGAATACCAAACTACAAGACTATAATTACAACAACAAAGGAATACAAAGCATTATGTGAATAGACTTTAATGCAACTTCTTGAACTAGAAACATTTGAAAAACAACTTCCTTTCAACAACACATTTATTATCAAGAATATCAAGAGAGCTAGATACATATTATAGACCTTCATCAACATCTCTTCAATATTAGTTATGCTTCTAACCATAATCTTAATATATTATTATGAAACAAATTTTATTGATAGTAACTATACAAAATAAGACATGACATCCAACCATGAACTTCTCAATGCATCATTCATTAGATAAGGCATGACATCAATGCTTCATTCATTAGATAAGGCATGACATCCAATCATGAAATTCACCCTTCTTTGATAAGAAATTCCAAGGACTAACAAATTATCAATGTTGACAATAGTTTCCAATAATCCTTTTAGTGTTAACATCAATGAAAACCATTAGTGTTGACATCAGAGACAACCCCTCGAACCATTAGTGTTGACATCAATGAAAACTACTGCCAACAAGTGTTCCCACTTCCACAATGACAATGCCAATGATAAAACTCTAATGGAAAGGAAGGAAATGGTGAATGAAGAAAATGCTACAACTCACCACTCTTAAATGGCTTCCTTGAAGGATTGAAGTAGTAGTATACACAAAAGACATATAAATTACCATTTGATAGAAAAAATCACCAAATTATTATCCTTTCGCATATAGTGGGGTAATCTGAAGTGAATACATATATTTTTCTCCCACATCAATTTTTGCAAATAATTGATTAAAGTACGTATGAGGAGAAATGCTTGCATATTAGGAGGGCAAGGGTTTGAATGAGGGAAGTGAGATTCTCGATGACATTAGCCTAGATGAGGCACTTATTGATGTACCAAACATAGCAAAAGAACCCCTTCCACATTCTCTTGAGATCATCATCAGATACTTGCCTCACCTACACCATCAGTCATGACTCTAACAATCTTACTGCTCTATCCCACATTTTCTTCTCACACCACTACCACAAGCACAAGATCATATCTTTCTCATTGTCTGCTTTGGTACTAGAATGAAAGGTGAATTCTTGACAATAAATTACTCAATGAAATTTAGCAAAATTTATATACAAAATATATAGTTGATATAAACATAATGGAATAGCTATACATAACTGCTATCTAAACTAAAATAAGTGGTTTTTTACGTATTAAATAATGTAGTACTATTCCAAGTATACTAAAAATAACTTCCCTCTTAAATGTCATGCATGTCATGAATATTGAGATCTACAATGATAATATAGTAATATGGATCCTAAAGACAATTAATCATTGTTAGAGATCTAGAAAGCCAATTCAAAGGAAAAGGGAAATATTACAATTCAATATAGAGTTCAACTCAAATGGATTTATACTTATGAAATTTCACACTTATAGTAGGTTTGTAAATTATTATTGTAAGTTGATGAAAGAGGGAAAACACTCAAACCATCACAACATAAAAACCATTCTTTAACACAAAATAAACATTAAACTTTCATTCAAACACTGTTGCAATATATGCAAAATCTAGTTTGCAACTTGCAACCGGTTTACAACTTTTTATTACAAAATGATCTCCAATGTTTACATCATTCCATGATGGATTCAAGGGATGCAACATGACCCATTTAAAATCATAAACAACGAAAACATAACATCAACAACAACATAATAAATCTGCTTATACAATCTTCAAACCCCTCTCCTACAATAACACACAAAACAATGGATTGCAAACTTGCAATCAACAACTACCAGTGGAAGAAAGCTGCTATAGCTTCACTTTCATACCTTCAACCTGAAAACAAACTTAGGAAACCCTTCCTCGAGAAGAGCCACACCCTTCTTGAGTCTCTCCGCCATATCCCTTGAA
>VDFB02234562.1:0-18542 GCA_007258455.2 Sequoia sempervirens
TGCTTCAAATTTAAATTCTCTTGTATAATGGATATAAATAATCTAGATCACATGATAATGTTAAGTTTTGACTATTATTAGTGTTTAGCTGATGTACTTGAAAATGTAACCAATAAAGAGTAGTCGTCATGGCTAGGGTTGTGTTAAACCTTAGACAGGCTAGCATTGTTTAATATTTTAAAAGCATAGATTATTGCTATTACACAAGTATAGCAGTCATCAATCTGATAACCATTAGAAAGGAAAGGTTTATTTCACCTCCATTGGCATGTTATCTATAAGCTTTGAAAAGCTTCTATAAATTATGAGTAAATAAATGGATGTAATAAGGAACTTATGAATTGCAAGTGTGTTAGAAAGCTTCTTTAGTTTATGAGATATTTGACAAGTCTGAATTCATAAATAACTAAAGAAATAATTAATGAGCCCTAGTTGGTATTGAACATTCCCTCTTTCAAGTAGTTGATTTATAATTTCTCTTTCAAGTATAAATATTTAGATATAGATTGGGTATTAATTATGTGAGGGATACCTAGATTCTTGTATTGGCAATATTTAGTATTTTTATGGGTAGCTTTGGAGTAATAGATATCTTCCTCTTTTATTTGGAATAAATAGGCACTTATTAAGTTTTAGTCAAGTGGGTGAATTAAAGTAAAATTAAGTTTAATGATACATATGTATATATATATAGTGTTTAATGAAAGAATATTTTGTACCTTGGTTAATTTATTGTGTTTAAGAGAAGTGATTTACGATTAAATGTTAAATGGTTTAATTACCCTTTGTTATCTAATGATAGTCTGAATGATAATTATTTATCAAAACTACTATCTTGAAAATAATTCATTAGTATAAAGTCACCTTTAATTATTATAATAAAGTGGTAATTTATATAATTGTCATCTTAGTATTACATTTAAAGTTATAATTAGGATTCGTATTAAATAGTTGATGGAGTTGGTTATCTTATAGATGATATAGTTATTTTAAATATAATTATTTGTAGTAAATACTCTCTTAATTAAATTAAGTGGATATGTTAAAATAAGTGGTAAGAATGTTGAAATAATGCTTAAATTAAAGGAAGGTCTTTATGGTTATAATGTGTGAGTAAATGTGTTTTAAACAAAGTGTTTTGATTACTGGTTTATGTGATATTTAATTGTTTTAAGTTGGGTGTTATTTATGGGATATTTATGGAGATGTCTCGATGGCCTGTTCATTGTAAGTGTTTTAAGATAGTGTTCTTCAAGGTTGATGTGTTTGATGGTTTCCTTGTATGGAATTATGTGTGTAAAATGGGAACCCGTATTATTGTTCATGATGGTTTTAATTTGTGTTTGGAAGAGTATGCTTGAGAATTAGTGTCTTATGGCTTATAACATCAGATTATATCTTCACTTTGCAATATCGTGATATCCTTAAATGATGGAAATGATTGATCGTTAAAATAATGTTCTTTTTAGATGGTTTCAAGTTACTTCTTATTGAATGAATGGATATATTATATTTGAATTAGTGGATTTATGGATTGTTTTGATAGATCCTTTCAATGTGACTTTTCGTGAGTTGATTTTGAGTTAGGGTCCTTCTTTCATTTAATTTACATTGCTATATGTTTTCTTTTTCTCTCTACCTAAGTGGCAATTCGGTTAATATTATCTTTGTCATGATTGATGGTTCTGCTTGAGTTGTTAATGAGTCAAATTGAAAAGTTCTTTGAAGTTATGGGAATTCTGAGAGGAGAAAATAGAGGTTTCCCTTGGATTTCTGATTTAGTTCGTATCAAAGTTGTTGATGTTGTTTAAGGGAGTTGTTGATCTTATTTTGATTGAAAATAGTTCTTCAAGGTTTGCTTTTATTGTTGTCAGATTTTCATGGGGAAACCCTAGTGTAAATTTTTGAGAATCTTCCAGAGGGTTGTTTTTATGGTTGGTCAATGTTCTCTCTCTATGTGCCTTGATGTGGCAAGTGCCTTGATTTTTGGAATTTAAAAGGGTTGTACATGAATCGTTGAGATTTTGATTATGTATTTATGGCAAGATGGGTAATGCCTTGCATGCTTCTCTATTGTGATCTAATGTACTTGTTATGTTGTACAACCCTTGGATTTGGTTTTTATGTTTTGAGTGTCTAGAGTGAGAGTGGCTCTAAGTGGGTGGTCAGAGCACAAAGGGGCGCCAAGATAGCCCTCATTAGAGTGAAATTAAAAAGTGATAATTTAAATAATTAATTAGGGGGTGGGTAGAATCACATTAAAAAGATAATTGATGCCTCGTCTGTCGTTTAGTGCTATCACAGGCTAAAGGGGATTGAGAAGGCCGTGGTTGGAAAGATCGTTACCTTATCTTCATGAAAGGTTAACGATTCTGCATGAGCAACCCTATGGAGCGGCACCTTGAGATAGGTAGTCTGGATAACCATAGATGGAGGTGGCTCCTAGCGCTCGGGTTGTCTGGATAATTCGTTGGTAGACGGAGGCGGCACCTTGCGATAGGGTAGTCTGGAGAATCCATGTTAAGCCATGCGATGACACTCTCCTCTAACACTCCTTCTTATGTTGCTTCTTTGGGAATCCTCTGGAAGTGGTTCTTTGTCTTGAATTGATGAAACATAGTTATTTGAGATGATTTATGGTTTTACCCTATTTTATCTTTGGTGTACTTTGTGGTCTTGTATGATCTCATTGATATTTGACTTATGACCTTGTACCCTTGTGGTACTGTGATATGATGTAATTGTATTGGTTAATTGCAATTTGGAATTGTATTATACTTATTAATTCAATTTGAATTGGAAGTGTTTCATGATTATCCTTTGGTTACTTATTTACTGGTCATTGCTTTGATTTATGTGATGAGATTCATGACTTTAAGTTATTATGTCGACTCTTGGATGTGGTTGATTATGTCATTGTAATTCCTGAGTGTTACGATACATTTGTATGACGTTGAGTCTTGTGGTTCTCTGTTGGATGTTCTTGGTTGAGGTCTCTTTCTTGTTAGCTCCTAGCACGGGGGGTGGGTCTTCAGACTCACATCGTCGGGTGGAACGTGCCAAGCACCCCATTGGGTCCCCAGTTGAGGATTGAGAGGTGTGGATTGGTGCTGTTGCGGCGACTCCAGAGTTGTATCTATCTTGGAGCCAGTTTGATACTGTGTATTCATCTATTCGTTTGTATCATGATTCTTGTTGTATGGTTTCCGTTCATGGTTGGAAACACTTTTGTATCATTGTACTGTAATGTAATGTAATGTTAAACCTTGTGCAGAGATTGGCCATGGTGGTTGTTATTTAGGGGGTTGAATTAATCATGTATTTATGTACATAGATGGTTTCTTATTATTGATCATCATGTATGTGTTATATTTGTTAATGCTTACTTTGTTATGGATTATATTTTTGGATTTTATTCTTTATTGCTGTTGTATGGATCTAAGTTGCGTAATGACTCTTTGTGTACCCCAAAGGATGTATGTGTTAGTGAATTTACTTAAATGAAATTCATGTTACGACTTAATGTGTATTACATGTATGTTATGTTTACTTTAAAAAAAAAAATTGTGTTGTAATTATTGTGTTTTTGTCCTTTGGGGTTCGCAGTGAGACGTCTGAGAATTCATCTTGGCTGACCTATTTTATGGCCATTTATTATTGTAAAATCTAAATTAGGCCGACATATCTTGGGGGTTTTATAAATATGGCATTTTGCCTCATTTGTAGGGGTAGTAAAAGAAGTCACTGGAGATAGTTCTTGGCTTAGAAGCAATTAGGGTAGTAAAGCAATAATTAGGGTTAGAAGTTAGTGGAATTTTGAAGGCAAATATTATATGACTAGAATTGTTGCTACAGTGGATAATTTGATGCAGTTAATGACATTGTGATTTGGTGCCATACTTGTGTTATTCTTATCTTGCATGGTTCTTGTTGTTCTATTCTTTAAGATTGCTTGAGAAGTATTAGATGTATGTTAGATTTAGACTTAGACATGATTCAATGGTGTTTATGGTCTAATGCTTGAAGTGTTTGCAGCGATCCCTAGTCCATACTTTTTGCAGCTAGTTGATTGTTAGTTGCTTTGCAAAGTTAGCCTAGACCATATATCTATTGTGCTTAGTTCAATTGTGAAGGTTTATTCATTTCAATTCCCTTAGGGTTTCCTTGGATGAATGTTCATGATCTAAAAAATCTTTAATACCTTAGAAGATTGCACTATTCTTGTAAGATTGTAGATTTATCTGGGTTAAGCAGGAATTAGTTTATGAAGGATTGGTCCATTTTAAGTATTTCATCATTTGCATTGTTAATCGGGAATATATTTAATCTTAGTAAGCTTTCTAGAACCCTCATCTCTTGTTATTTATTTATCATTTGGGTTAGATTTAGGATTGAAATATCATCATATTGTTAGATCTGATAAATTAAAGATTCAGTATTTGCTTGTAGTAAGGTCCCTTTGTGATTACGATTACCAGCATTTTCACATTTATCACTGAGTTGTTTATGCATTGTCAAGACCTGACATTAGAGACCTTGGGGTTATCACTTGAGGCTTGCTGATAGAGATTTACCTTTCAAAAGAGATAGGATATTATATTCTATCTAAGTTGTTGTTGTGCAGAAAACACCATCAACAAAAGGGTTTTGGAAAAAAATTATAAATATTTGGGAGATCTAAAATAAATTTAAGTAGACGACATAAGATCTAGATCCTATAATTTCTATGCAAGGATAAAAGTAGCTATATAGTTATATTGTTTTATTCCAAAGTATGCATAGCCTACACCTATGTAGTTTTTTAAGAGTTAAAATATGAATGTATGCCATTTAGATCCTAAGTGTTCCATTAGATTAGTCGCATAGCCATAAATTGTTATCAATATAATAATACATACATATTTATTTTAATATATGCACATAAATTTCCTAAGCTAGCGAGGAATTCTAATTTCAAAGGCACCACCAATATTTTTTCTAAAAATATTTGATCCCACTACTTGATGGAATTATTGTAGAAATAAAGGTTTTCATATTAATGAAGAAGTTTGGATTATTTTCCTTGGATTATTGGAGAAGAAATAGATTTAGCTACTTCTTGTTATGAAGAAGTTCTAAATTTTTTATTTTTTTTAATAAAGCATAAAAATGAAATCCAAATGATAAAAAAACACTATATCTTATAAAGGCCTATATCTCATTTTCTCAAAATAAATCTGTAAGAAATTAGCTAATTTGTACCATTGAGAGTTAATTTGTTATAAACCCTAATTCTATAATGAATCACATATTTCTACTATAATTCGTTTAAATTTCAAATTGTAGAAACTTCAAAGTAGTATAGAAGTACCCTCCAAACTCAAGAAATATATCAGCTCGATTTGAGAGATATGTGCTTCTCAAATAAATTTGGAAAAACCCTAATTATACAATAAATTACCTAATTATACTTAAATTCTCCTTTAAAACTTGGATTGTAGATGCTTCAATATGTACTTAAAAAACTCTCCTAAACTCAAGAGAAATTCACCAAAATATGAGATATGTGAACTTCCCAAAATGACCTCCAAAATTGAAAAATATGCATTACCTTCATATTGCCAAAATCATGCTACGATGCCACTTGTAATGAATTTTTTTCCCAATAATAATAACAAGAAATATTTTACAATTAATTGATAATAATATTCCACTTCAAGGGGACACCTCCAATATTATTCAAAAAGAACACAATACTTTACATGATCATAATATCTATCAACTGGCCCCTATATATACCATAGCTAACTTGGATACACAATTATAACTCATAGGATGAACTTAATACATATTTAATATTACTATCATAGTTGTATATTTTTTAAAAGTTAAACAAGCCACAAGTTAACTACTCATAACTCAATACACATTATAGGGTTAGGGTTATAACCAATTAAACACTTACAAGAGTGAAAGGAGAGAAATATAATTAATAATCTTAGGTCTTTTATGTTGGAGAATTCCAAGATCATAGAGCTTGAATTGATAACCTTCCACAAGTGAAATGATGAACATATTAGCATGTCTATCAATATGATATTGTGTTCATAAATTTTTACTTGTGAAAGGTTATCAATTTGAGCTCTTTGATCTTGGCATTCTACAACATGGTATCAGAGCTTTGAATTGCAAGTTTTTTCTTAATTATTTAGTGGATCAAGCTTTTGGCCCTATCATTGAAGCATAGTAGATACATTCTAAAAATTTGATATTTATTTATTTATTTTTAGTAAGTTATTATTTTAAAACACTACTTTTTGCATACTTTTGTAGCCATTTTTTTTTTAAGGTATTTTATTTTTGCATCAAATTTGCATATTTTGCAAATCAAATAGAAAAATGATTTTTGGGTTTTGTTCACAACAACTAAAAAACCTCAAGTAAACTTACGATACGTGTGAATAGTTCAATCCTAGAAAGGTGATTAGCTAACTAAGTATGATCATGACTCTATTTGCACTAAAAATCCCCCTTAAGTGAAAATTAGGGAGTAATGTACGCAGTAATAATTAGTCTCAACTACAAGGCCATGTTAGGTACTCATCTAAAAATATCTCATAAAGTGGAGTAAACAAGAAAAACCTAGTGGGAAATTTCAACCCCTCTCCAAAAGAGAAATTATGCAAATGTATAATAAAATGTACAAGTGAAGAAAATAGGAGTACTCATGATGAACCAAAGAATGTCAAAATCAAGAGCATGAAACAAACTTCCACAATTGAACAAAATAAACACAATAGTATGCCTGTCAATATATAAAAAGAGGAGTGTATAATACAATGAGAAAGCCTTGCATATATAGGAAAGGTAGTGTAGCATCATAAATGATGTAGGAGCATCCAGTGTTGTGAGGGCAATCCTACATCATCGAAAAAAAAAGTATTTTTAATTTCTGTTGGTTGTTTCTTAGATGTTTTTGCATTTTTGGATACCCCTTTAGCTATTAAAATATTCGAAGCCAAATTTGAGGCCCTTAGAGGCCCGGGATGGGCCTGCAAATTTGTGAAAATCCAAAGCATTTGCCATAGGCCCTACTTTGTGCCACATCATCTTTTGAGGAGCTTTCTGAAAAGGTATTATCATTGAAAATCCGACGGTCAGATTAAAAGTTATGGCTTCTGAAAGTTGGTGCATTTTTAGAAATGTGCTAATTTTTTAATGTGAATTCAAATTTGAAATTTGAAGGCCAAACCACCAAAACTCAAATTTGAATGTTGTTTTGGCCAAATTGGAAGAGCTCTATTTATGGGCAAGATTTCTAATTTTTGGTAGCTTTTTGGGGGAAAAGATCACATATTGTAAGGAATTTTTGTAATTTCTATAATTTGCATGTATTACAGAACTTGAGGATTTGAGATCCTCTGCATGTAAGAATTTCCATTATAAATAATAATCAATTTCTCTAGTTTTTGCATCATTTCACGTGTCTCGGGTTTGCTCCCTCACATCATAAATTGTCACCCCTAACAATTTCACACTAGATTTAGCTCCCCTTATGTACCTAACCAAATTATGCTCATAACTTTTGGGTTGTTTTGTTATTATTTTTGGAAAATAAAAATAAAATTGGGAATTAATATTTAATATTCATTTGATGATAGCAAAAGCCCCAAAATAGGTTTGGACTAAGGTGGTATTGCCCTTGTCTAGCCTATTTTGGCCCAATTTTGAATATGTTATTGTCAACATTTTAACATTCACAAATCTGGTCAATGGGAGAGCTCCAAGCATGAAACACTCCTAATGGGAATTTTCCAAAATTTTATTTCACCCAGGTGCCATGGCGAGGGTTTCTAGATGGAAGGGCTTGGAAGAAGACTACATACTGATAAAAAAAAAACCCTAATTATACAATAAATTACCTAATTATACTTTAATTTCTTTAAATTTTGGATTGTAGATGCTTCAATATGTTCTTAAAAAACCCTCCAAAACTCGAGAAAAAATCACCAAAATATGAGATATGTGAACTTCCCAAAATGATCTCCAAAATTGAAAAATATGCCTTACCTCCATAGTGCCAAAATCATTCTCTGATGCCACTTGTAATGAAATTTTTTTCCCAATAATAATAATAGGAAATATTTTACAATTAATTGATAATAATATTCCACTTCAAGGGGGTACTTCCAATATTATTCAAAAAGAACACAATACTTCACATGGTGATAATAGCTATCAACTAGCCCCTATATATATACCATAGCTAACTTGGATAAACAATTATAACTCATAGGATTACCTTAATACATATATACTATTATTATAATAGTTATAGAACTTTTAAAAGTTAAACAAACCACAAGTTGACTACTCATAACTCAATACACATTATAGGGTTAGGGTCATAACCAATTAACAACCTTACAAGAGTGAAAAGAGAGAAATATAATTATTAATCTTAGGTCTTTTATGTTAGATAATGCCAAGATCATAGAGCTCAAATTGATAACCTTCCACAAGTGAAATGTTGAAAATAATAGTATGTCTACCAATATGATATCGTGTTCATAAATTTTTACTTGTGAAAGATTACCAATTTGAGCTCTTTGGTCTTGGAATTCTCCAACATGGTATCAAAGCATTGAATTGAACTAGTTTTTTCTTGGTTTTTTAGTGGATCAAGCTTTTAGCGAGCTATCATTGAAGCATTGTAAATAAATTCTGATAATTAGGTATTGACTTGTTTATTTTTAATAAGTTATTATTATAAAACACTACCTCATTAATACTTTTGTAGTCATTTTTTCTTAACGGTATTTTATTTTTGCATTAAATTTGTATCTTCTACACATCAGACAAAAAATTATTTCTAGGTTTTATTCATAACAACTAAAAAAAATTAAACTTAAGCTAGGTGTGAATAGGTAAATCCTAGAAGGGTGGTAAGCTAACTAGGTATGATAATGAATATTTACACTAAAAATCCCCCTTAATTACAACTTAGGGAGTAATGTATGCACTAATAATGAGTCCCAACTACAAGGCCATGTTAAGTACTCATGTAAAAATACATCATAAAGTGGAGTAAAGGAGAAAAAACCAATGAGAAATTTCAACCCCTCTCCAAAAGAGAAATTATGAAAATATAGTAAAATGTACAAGTGAAGAAAATAGGACTTGTGATAACCCAAAGAATGTCAAAATCAAGAGCATGAAACAAACTTCCACAAGTGAACAAAATAAACACAATAGTATGTCTATCAATATATAAAAAGAAGAGTGTATAATACAATGAGAAAGACTTGCATATATAGGCAAGGTAGTGTAGCATCATAAATTGTCACCACTAACAATTTCAAACCAAGTTTAGCTCCCCCTTATGTACCTGAACCTAATTATGCTCATAATTTTTGAGCTATTTTGTTATTATTTTTAGAAAATAAAATAAAACTAGGAATTAATATTTAATATTCATTTAATGATAGCAAAAACCCCAAAATAGGTCTGGCCTAAGGTGGTACTACCCTTGTCTAGCCTATTTTGCCCCAATTTTGAATATGTTATTGTCAACATTTTAACATTCACAAATCTAGTCAATGGGAGAGATCCAAGCATAAAACACTCCTAATGGGATTTTTTCAAAAATTTATTTCACAGAGGCGCCATGGCGAGGGTTTCCAAATGGAAAGGCTTGGAAGAAGACTACATACTGAGAGTTAATTTGTTATAAACCCTAATTCTACAATAAATCACTTATTTCTACTATAATTCATTTAAATTTCAAATTGTAGAAACTTTAATGTATTATAGAAGTAACCTCCAAACTTAAGAAATAAATCATCTAGAATTGAGAGATATGTGTTTCTCAAATAAATTTGGAAAAACCCTAATTATACAATAAATTATCTAATTATACTTTAATTTTCTTTTAAAACTTGGATTGTAGATGCTTCAATATGTACTTAAAAATCCCTCAAAAACTTGAGAAAAATTCACCAAATATGAGATATGTGAACTTCCCAAAATGACCTCCAAAATTGAAAAATATGCCTTACCTTCATAGTGCCAAAATCATGCTATGATGTCACTTGTAATGAAATTTTTTTCCCAATAATAATAATAGGAAATATTTTACAATTAATTGATAATAGTATTTCACTTCAAGGGGACACCACTAATATTATTCAAAAATAACACAATACTTCACATGATGATAATAGCTATCAATTGGCCCCTATATATACCATAGCTAACTTGGATACACAATTATAACTTATAGGATGACCTTAATACATATATAATATTATTATCATAGTTGTATAACTTTTAAAAGTTAAACAAGACACAAGTTGACTACTCATAACTCAATACACATTATAGGGTTAGGGTTATAACCAATTAACAACCGTACAAGAGTGAAAGGAGAGAAATATAATTTTATGTTGGAGAATTTCAAGATCATGGAGCTCAAATTGATAACCTTCCATAAGTGAAATGATGAAAATAATAATATGTCTATCAATATGATATTGTGTTCATAAATTTTTACTTGTGAAAGGTTATCAATTTGAGCTCTTTGATTTTGGAATTCTCCAACACGGCATTAGAGCGTTGAATTGCAAGTTTTTTCTTAATTTTTTAGTGGATCAAGCTTTCATCCCTATCATTGAAGCATTGTAGAGACCTTCTAAAAATTGGATATTTACTTATTTATTTTTAGTAAGTTATTATTTTAAAACACTTATGCACACATACTTTTGTAGCCATTTTTTGTTGAAGGTATTTTATTTTTGCATCAAATTTTCATCTTCTCCACATCAAATAGAAAAAAAAAATTGGGTTTTGTTCACAACAACTAAAAAACCTAAATAAACTTAACATAGGTGTGAATAGGTCAATCCTAGAAAGGTGATTAGCTAACTAGGTATGATAATGACTCTATTTGCACTAACAACCCCCCTTAAGTGAAAATTAGGGAGTAATGTATGCACTAATAATGAGTCTCAACTACAAGGCCATGATAGGTACTCATGTAAAAATATTTCATAAAGTGGAGTAAAGGAGAGAAACCCAATGAGAAATTCCAACCCCTCTCCATAAGATAAATGATACAAATACAATAAAATGTATGAGTGAAGAAAAAAGGACTCGTGATGACCCAAAGAATGTCAAAATCAAGAGCATGAAACAATATTCTACAACTGAACAAAATAAGTACAATAATATTTCTAGCAATATACAAAAAGAAGAGTGTATAATGCAATGAGAAAGCCTTGCATATAGGCAAGGTATTTTAGCATTATAAATTGTCACCCCTAACAATTTCACATTTGGTTTAGCTCCACATTATGTGCCTGAACCTAATTATGCTTATAATTTTTGGGTCGCTTTGTTATTGTTTTTGGAGAATAAAAATATTGGGAATAATATAATTTAATATTTGTTTAATGGCAGAAAAAGCCCCAAAATAGGTCTAGACTAGGGTGGTACTGCCCTTGTCTAGCCTATTTTCACACAATTTTAAATATGTTATTATTGATATTTTAACATTCACAAATCTGGTCAATGGGAGAGCTCCGAGAATGAAAAGCCCCTAGTGGGCATTTTTCAAAATTTTATCATAGAGGCACCATGGCAAGGGTTTATAGATGGCGGGGCTTGGTAGAAGACTACATACCAGACATAAAATCATCAATAGCTAAGACAATTCTAGTGTTGGGGTTATGCAAGCCCTTCTCCAAGGATATGGAATAGCGAAAAGGGTTTTATGAGCTAGCAAAAGCCTGTATTCTATCGTCAACAATTAGTTCAACTCAAAAGTTGAAGGCCCACAAGCACTCTCTCAAAGAAATTAGAAGGTGGGAAGGACCTTGCAACCTTTCCTAATCATATATCCATCTCGAAACAATTCCATCTAGTGCCCCCCTTAATCCTCCTCTACCAAGGAAACTGTAGTTTCAAAAACCCACTCAAAAACTTGTCAAGTGACATAATAAGGAGAACTCACAACCCTACTTTCAACAAAATGGCATGAACTGGAGACCTCAGCTACAACAAAAGGATGTGAACTTACTAGCTAAGTAATGCACAAGGGCCCAAGAAAGCAAAAAAAGCCTAGGAGGCATCATGCAGGTGGCATTCTCAGAAGAACGCTTCAACTTCCAAATCAAGGAGCTTTGTGAAAAAGCTATTATTGGTAAGTTTTTGAATCTTAACCCTACCAAAAATATTTTGACTAAATGGGTTGATGACCATGGGTGGAAGCTAATGAAGTTATTACATAGATAAGGGTAAGGGGTTTTTTATTGCTATTTTTTCCTTAAAGCAAACAAGGGATGATGTATTCAAAGCGAAGACATGGTTCTTGCAAAGTGCGGGACTATATATTCAGCCCTGGATCCCCAAATTTAACCCTTCATATACAATGATAAATTTTGTGCCATTTTGGGTGCAAATGTCAGCTCTTCCACTTGAATATAGAGATCTTCAAATAGTAGAAATCTTGGGCAATCAAATGAGTATCTTCATAAAGCTTGATAAGACTTTTTTTGACAACATCGAAGCTCTGATTACATTTTGTGTTTTACTAGACACCACTAAACCTCTCCCACATGCTTTTCAAATTCATTCTAGGAATGGGACTATGGACACAGAAAATGTACTGATTAGTCCTATGCACTTGATCTTGATTACTAACACTGCTTCATCCTTAATCTCCTTTGCTAGTCACTTAATTGAATAATCTTTATTTGATTAAATTCATCACATTTCATCCCTTAATTAAATAAATCAAGTTTATCTAATTAAGTCATCATCTCTTGTTAATTAAATAAATCAATTTTATTTAATTAATCCTGATAGTTTCTATTTAATTAAATAATTTATTTTATTTGATTAAATCTCTAAACTCATTCTATTAAATTAAATAAATTAATCTTTATTTGATTTAATCTAACATCATCCCTCTTTAATTAAATAAATCAAAATTATTTAATTAATTAATTCTTAAATCATATTCCTCTCATTTTGACTTAAATAAATCAAAAATCTAAGTCAAAATGGTCAAATCAACTAAATCTCTTTTAAAATTAATCAAATCTTGATTAATCTTAATTTTAATCACCTAAATCCTCTAGCTTTGCAACTTGCTCATGAAAACCATTTTAAATCATTTATTAAATCTTCAATTACTTTCAAAAAGGCATCAATGTTGGAATATTCTCCAAATTTGAAAAATCCTCCAAAGGGTTTGTACATCAATAAGACATTTAACCCTCTTACATGTCCTTTTTCCTTGAGCCAAGTGGCATTAACTTCATTTTCTCCTCCCTCCAACATGTCATTTCATCCATTTTGAATTTCCACCTAATTGCATTTAATTGCACAATGACCAAAATGTGCTCCACCTTTGTCCACTCACATGTTAACAAGTGGCACTTGGTCATTGGTTGGTGTTTTATCCCACATTCATCCATTTTGCCTCATTCCCCATCACTCTCATATATAAATAAGAGGCTCTCATTTGGATTTTGGATCCACAACTTCATGCAAAGTCATAATCTTCATATTTTGAATTTGCTCATCCATTATTCATCCATTTTCAAGTTTTATAGCTAGGTTATACAAAAATTTCTCTAAGGAAGCATCAAATCTACATCAAGTCATCACAAAGCTTACAAGGGACTGGGAAAGGGCCATTTTCCACATCAAAATGGCACCAATTCCCCCATGGGATTAAGAGTTTGCTTGCATTAGATAGGATTTTATTGTTTTCATTTATATTCTCCATTTACATTGATTATTTTGTGCATTCCAAATGAATTTCATGGGAAATCTTGTTTCTAACTTGCATAATGGACTAATTTGGTGTTTTTTCTTTTTGTTTGTGTAGGTCTAGGATCGAGGTTCACATTTTGGCACTAGGAGGACCAATTTGAAGATATTAACATGTGTTTTGAGAAAATTTTATTATTTTCTTGACATTTTGTGCCTTTAGGAAACTATGACGCTATCAATCCAATGATGCCATATAGTGATGCTACTAGTCTAGCGGTGCCATAGAACAACACTGCAAACTCCAAACTCTGTCGTTGAGGTCTTCATGCCTAGAAATTTGAATTTCTAAACTACGACGCTTGACTCATTTTCCAAATGACCAGTTAGCTAAACTCTAAACTGCATTGTTTTCCAAAACAGTGTCGCACTTGTGCTCACTAGTTTTGCTACAGAGTGCCACTGTCAGTCCTAGCGGTGCCATATAGCATCGCTTATCTTTTCAAACTATGTCATATCTATAGGTGGCATAGATGGAGTTGGTTTCAACTAGTTTTTGTAGGTAGGATTGATCAAAGGTGAAGGGAGGAAGCAAAGATGAAGGCTTCCATGATACCATCATTTCATTGTATTGAGTGTTTTTAAACACTTCAAGGAGAAATTATAATCCCTCTTCTAAAGCATTTGTTATCTTTCACGCTTTTCGAACTCACAAAATTTCATTTGGGCTCTAAAAAGAATAATAAAAAAGGATTAAAAAGAACCTTAGGAAACTTACTAGATTTTGTCTAAGGTTTAACAATTGAACAAACAACTTTCACTTTTCCTTTTGGTGCTTTGAGAAGAATCCAACTTTTTCTTTGAAGGATTAAAATGAACATGTGCATTTATGTTTTGTAATCACTTATCCAAAGTAATATCATCTAAAAGATGTATGCGATTCTCTTGTGCCTCATGACAATCTTGAGAATCAAAAGGATTTTTGTGATATTAAGTTGTATAAGTGATTTCCTTCACACTTCAATTTGGGATTCTTAAAATTGAAAAAATCTTGCGAGTTTGAGTTAGGTATATCATGTGTGTTTTGTCTTTGTTTCTCAAAAAAGATCAATTGAACTACAGATGTACTTGCTTGCTTTTTTTATCTTTATAGGGACTTCCTTGTGGGAAAAAGTAATCACCCAAGGGAATGACCCAACCTAGAACATGCTAAATCCAAGCGACTTCCAATTGGTATATAAGTGTGGGTACTTGAGGAAAGTTCAAGTATCACGAGGATTGTTCTGAACAAGAAGGGAAAAAATGGTCTCTTACTACATGGATGATCCCCCACGAACAAAATGCCTACACTAGAACCCTTTGTCTAAAAGACCAAAATCCTAAACTATTTGTTGGTGCAAGAGCAGTCTTTAAAGCCACCTCACATTTACACTACTTTAGTAGAGATGAGAAGTATTCCATGGGAGTTTCATGGGTACTGATGCTTGGTGACCCGAGAAGTGTGTGTCATGGAGGGAGCCTGTGTGGTCAAGCATCTAATCATTTTAGAGTAGGCATAGCTGATTTATCCAAGTGGGGATTCAACAAATATTGTCTCAATATCCATAGAGTTGTGCATGTTCTTGGAATCAAAACACTTTTCTTGAGCTTAAAACATTGGAAAACAAACATTCAGCATCATCAAATTTCAAACCCTTTAGGAAGCAAATACCATTGATGAAATCCAAGTGTTATTGCTTGTCTTAGGGATTATATCCTTAGAGGCTTCTAGGAATTTGGATTTACGTCTCAATTTTCTCACTAAAGTCAACAATAGGGAACTTTTGCCTTAAGTTCCTTGATTTCCACATAATGGACTTTGTGGGATGAAAATAAATTGGGACATTAGACATATAGTTTGAAAACTTAATCAAGAATTGTTTGTGGTAAAAGGTAGTCACTAAGCAAAGATAAAGAACAATTGAACCCCACACATGTGTTCTTTCCAATTATTTCCTAAAAAATAAAGATCCACAAACCAAAGACCAAAGGTCTTAGTCAAAAGGCTCGCAAGAAAATATTGTCTATGCTTTATGAGATTAGGGAAATATTGACCTTCAACTTTTACAAATGTGCATCAAAGAAGAATCCAAATTTGTACTCATTTTAATATTGTCAAAATCCAACACTTCTTCAAAGTTTTGAGTATCTTACATAGAAGTACTAGCATGTTCTTCAATACCTTGGTCTAGTAAACAAAGTCTCTATAAGTCTCTTCAGATCAAAATCAAAACTCTCATCCATCCTCCAAACATCAAAATCAAAAATCACCTCACAAACAACTCTTTTCAATCTTGAAAAAATCATTTATGCTAAACTTTGGGAAAATCCTCTTGAAATCAAAATCAAAACAAACCCAAATCATCCTATTTAGCTAGGTGTTTGTAGATGAATCCTTCTTTGCACACTTAATTAAATTATCATATTATGGGAAAGTTCACTCTAGGAAAACATCCAACCTCCAAGAGTGTATGAGTTCATTACCCAAAACCAAATCCAAATCAAAATCAAATCAAAATCAAAAATCAAAAAATCAAAATCAAAGTCCAAAGTCCTAAATTTTAGTGTCCCCCTCAAGGTTTCATAAGAGTTCAATCATCCACCAATCCCTCATCCTTCATTATCACCATCATCATCCCTTTGATCCTCAATATTTTAGACTTTCTTTTTGCTACTAAAGATTAGATCAATCTAAAGAATTAGAGCTTCATCTCTTACATTCTTGAAAATTGATCCCTACTTTATGGTTCAAACTAGATCTCAACACAAGAAGAGAATGGAAACCAACAAAGAACCATCAAATTTGAGTGATTTGAGTCAAACTACCACCGAAATCAATCCCATTAGAACTAGCAATCTCACTCTCAGTTTTCCTCCCCTTCCACGTGACCATCAAGAGGAAGGAGTCCAAGTGGAGGATGTCACCGAAAACATTTTAGGGATGACTCAAGATGAGATAATTGAAATGATTCAATATCACAAAACACAAAAAATCGTCAACGTCATGATGAAACTCAATCCCTCACAATATATTCTTGAATTAGAAAAATAAGGAGCTAAACTCCCTTCCAATTATGATGTAAGAACTATTGTGGAACAACCCATTGGGATCATACACCCAATATCATCCACACTCCCAATCTCATCCACACCTCCATTCCAAAACATCACTCAAAGCATTTCACAAATCACATCATCCATTTCTCCAACTCAACCTATTGTTAACAAGGGGAGCGCATTTCTTAATGCACTACAAACACACCCCCTTGTGAATAGCCAAGATTTGGATGCAAACACCATCTTGGGCCAATGTGTCCCCCAAAATCCATTACACCCATACATTCCACTCACCTTTTAGGACCTAAATGACCCATCATCATCTTTTCATGCAACACTTGCATATCCTCTCAACACACAAACCCCCCTCTCTATAACCTCACAAGAAGTTGGATTATTTGGACCAGGGGGCATCTTTGATCCCTCTTCATCATCATCACTTGATCAAGGGAACACACCACCCCTTTTCCCACCATTTCCACCTTTTCCATCCACATCACCTCTTGGTTTAGGGATCACTCCTTTACCACCACTCAATCAAAGTCAGAACAACCCCCCGATCATCAATCAAAATATCATGACAAACCCTCCAAACTTTCCATCAGTATTGCAACAACAGATGGCAACCACTCAAGAAACACAAGCAATCACAACATCATCCATAAATGTTGTATCCAAAGGACCAAGCATATCAATTTCACCATCCACTACACAAATCCCCATCATCAATACAACGATACCCCTCATCACAACAATGAACACCATTATGAATCCGCCACCACCACTGCCACACAGATCAAATTTGTCCAATCAATATAGAATCACATATCAAGCAACACAACAAGCCTACCAAAAGGAATATCAGCAATTTCAAGTACAATAGGCCCAAAACATGCAAGTTGCACAACAAGTTGCTCAGCAAGCGCAAGTAGCTCAAGCCACACAACAAGTGCAACAAGCACAACAAGCACAATAGGTTGCTCAATCCCAATCCTTATTACAACAACAACACGTTGCCCAGGCTACCCAAGTTGTGCAAGCTACTCAAGTTGCACAAGCTACACAAGTTTCCCAACAAGTGCAAGTTCAAGCTTAGGCGCAAGCCCCATTCCAAACTCAGTAAGCACAGACACAAGCTCAATACTAGGCACAACTACAAGCATCCCAACAACAAGCATATCCTGCATGCAGCGTTATCAAGCTGTAAGAAGTAAGTGCTAGCTCAACAACAAGCATTGTTGGCACAGCAACAACGAGACCAACAACAAGTTTGTTGGCACAATGATAGCAAGACCAACAAAAGCATTGTTGGGTACAGCAATAAATGTAGGCTTATTGGAAAGCTTTGCAGCAAACTCCCTCCAACATGCCAACACTCGCCCCATCACTCAAACACCTCCAGCCGCTTCAAAACACATTCACTTCGCTCCTCGATCTGCAAGACGATGTGATGACACAAATCAAGTTGCTCTTGCAACAAGTGCTAGATCTTCAATCAGGGAAAACCACAAAGACACCTAACAACTTGTATTCCTATCCTTTTGACAACAACCTTGCAATGGTACCATTCCCAAAGGGGTTTGAAATCCCTAAATTTGACAAATACCATGGGATGGGAAACCCTAAATATCACGATACCAGAGAATTCAGATACATTGTTGTATGGAGATCATATATGATGATACATATCT
>VDFB02234564.1:0-32454 GCA_007258455.2 Sequoia sempervirens
CCAAATCTTGTACATCCATCATCCATTCATGGCTTGACAAGTGGCACCATGTCATTGGATGAATGTTAGTCCCACATTGCTCAAATTTGGACTTTCATCCATCTTGAAATCCTATAAATGAAGAGCTCATATCTTCGTGGATCATCCACAAATTATGCAAAGTTATTATGCTAAAATATTTAGCCATTGTCATCCTATCAAACTTGAGTTCTTAGCTAGGTTTTGTAGATTTTGGCTTGGATCTCTCATCTTTCACCTATCAAAAGAGTAGATCAATTATCTTCCAGCATATCAAGCTTGCATCTTAGGAGGAATTGGGAAAGGGAAAATTTTCACATCAAATTGGCACCAATTCCCCCATGGGAACATGAGTTTGCACATTTAAATTAGGATTTAATCTTTGTTTTATCATTTCCATTATGTTCTTCAATATTTTCTTCCTAGTTTGAATGTTGTAAATGGATTTCATGGGGAATCCTTGTTTAGGCTTGCAATCTCTTGTCTAACTTGTTTATTCTTGTTGTTTTGTAGGTACCAAGGTTGGGGTTCACACATTTGGCAGTAGAAGGAGGGCCGTACATCATTCTTTCTCATCATTTCCCAAAATTTCTGCATTTTTTCCTCACACACAGAAAATTCTAACACTGGGAGCTTAGCATCACTGTTTTAGCACCGCTATCTCTTCAGCATTGCTATATAGCACCGTAGGAGACTCAAAGTACAACGATGGACTCATCCTGCCAAGATAATTTGAATTTCTAACTCCACTGCTGGGCTCACTGACTCACAGACATTTTCAGAAAATAATCAAATTATGACGCTGCAAGGAAACTACGACGCTGGGAGAAAAGTGCGACGCAATTGAGCTCTCTGTCCTAACACAGAGCGACGCTGACTGGCAAGCGACGCTGTGAGGGCACCGCTCAGAAATCAAACTATGACACAATTATGAGTTGCGACGCTGGAAGGGAGTAAAAGGGGAAAAATTGAATTTTCACACGTGTTCTTTGATTAATGATTAATTTGTTCTTTGTTTTCTGCTTTTTTGTCTTTGTATTTTCCAGAATCTGACTAGTTTTTCTTCCTTGTAGGTTGGAAATCAGAATTGGAGAAAGGAGAAGCATGAAGAGGATGTTTCGTCAAATCAAAGTGTTTTTAAACACTTTAGTGTTTGCTTAACACTTTGTTAAGAAATTGTTAGCACTTCTCCCTTAGGACACTAATTTTCTTTTGTGGTTTAAAAAGAACCTTTCAATTTCTTCTTGTAAAGGTTAAAACGAACTTTAGGATCACGACTTACTAGATTTTGTTTCTTGGATTAACAATTGAACAAAGTATCTTTCACTTGTCTTTTGGGTGCTTAAAAAAAACTCACATTTTGCTTCATGGATTTAAAAAGAATAAGTGTAACTTTGTTTTTTGTGAGGGCTTACTTAAACTAAAGCCATTGAAAAAGGATGTATGCGCTTCTCTCGCACTTTATAGCGATCTTGAGAATCAAAAGGAATTTTTCATGACTTTAGGGTGAGCAAAGCAATCACCTCCACACTTCGATTTGGGTTTAAAATTGAACAACATATTGTGCGAGTGTGAGTGGGGGCATTGTTGTGTATATTCTCTCTCTTTGTTGCCAACAAAGATTGATTGAGTTACAAATATTGTTCTTCATTCGCTTTTGTTTATCCTAGAGGGCCTGCCTTGGGGAAAAAGTACTCACCCAAGGGAACGACTCAACCGGTAACACTCTAAAGCCAAGAGTATTTCTAACCGGTATATAAATGTGGGTATTGGAGTAAATGCCAATATCACGCAGTTGATTCTGACAAGATGGATCCGAAAGGGGACTCTTGCCGTATGGGTCAATTTCCACGAATGGAAAGTCCTTATTAAAACCCATGTGCTAGAATTTTCCAAAATCCCTTAAACTATTTGTTGGTGCAAGAACAGTCGTTCTGAAGCCACCCCACACTTTTACGGTCTTTTCATAGAAATGGAAAACATGCCATGGGAGTTTCATGGGTGTTGATGCTTGGCTGCCCCGTATAAGTGAGTGTCATGGAGGGGAGGCATTGGGGTCAAGCATCTAACCATTCGCTAAAGATAAACATAGCTGGACTTGTCCAAGTGGGAATCCAACAAATATTGCCTTACACATCCATAGGATTGTACGTATTCTTGGGTTACAAAATGCATTGCTTGATCAAAAACGTCTCAAAAACAAACACTTAACATCATCCTAAATTCAAACCCTTTTGGAGACAAATTCCATTTGACTCAATCTATATGTTATTGCTTGCCCTTGGGATACACGTCCTTAGAGGTTTCTAAACATTGGATTATATCTTGATTTGTCTCCTTAAGTAAACAATAGGAAAACCCTTTCCTTAAGTTCATCGAATTTCCACATAACATATCTTTGGGGTTGGAAGAAATTAATACATTGGACATCTTAGTTTGAAAACTTAATCGAAGAAAGTGTTTTTGGTAAAATAAAGCCATTAAGCAAAGCTAAGCAAAATGAACTTTCATATGTGTTGAAGACTCACAAACCCCAAAGTGAAAATAATTGGTTGGAAATTTGAAAGTGAATGTTCAAATGAAATCATTTCTTGGTTACAAAGGTCTATAGAAGCATTGTATGCTCTTCAATACCTAGGTCTAGGCAAAACAAAGTGTCTTTTTTTAGGTTCATCTTAGGATCAAAACAAGTCAAAATCTTTTCATCCATCCTTCAAAACATCAAAACAAAGTCATCTCACCATCACCTTTTGGAAAATCTTAAAAATCATTCTTAATACTATGCTTTTTGGCAAAATCAAAATCATCAAAATCCTTGAGACTAAATCCTTGAAAACATTATCAAAATCATTTTTTGGCTAGGAATGTGTAGATGCATCCTTTTGCATATGCTTAGTCAAAATTATCAAAATCATCTTGTCTGGCTTAGTATGTGTAGATGAATCCTTCTTCATAGCTCTAGTAAAACTATCATCTTGTTTGAATAGTTGTGGGTAGATGCATCCTTCTCCCCGCCCATATTTGAATCATCCAACATCATCCAACATCCAACATCTTAGGGTCTTTTTGTTCAAAATCAAAAGAAAATCAAAGTCAAAATCAAGGACAAAATTTCAAAATCCAAAATCAAATCAAAATCAAAATCCATCCGAAAGTCCCAAAAGCCTAATATCTCCTTCAAGGTTTACCAAAATATCATAACATTCACATCATCCATCCCTAAAACATCATCATCATCACCTTTTTGATCCTCAAAAACAACCTAAAACTTTCTACTTTGGGCATAAAATAGAGATCAATCCAAAGAATCAAGAGATTCATCTCCTAGATTCTCAAAAATTGATCCTTGTTTTATGGTTCTAACTAGATCTCAATACAAGAAGAGTATGGAAGCCAACAAAGAAACACCTGCTTCAAGTGATCTTAGCCAAACAAATGTAGAAATGAGTCCCGCTGAATCAAGTAATCCTTTGACCCTCTCATCATCGCAAAATCCGCAAGGATTTAATCTTTGTTTTATCATTTCCATTGTGTTCTTCAATATTTTCTTCCTAGTTTGAATGTTGTAAATGGATTTCATGTGGAATCCTTTTTTTGGCTTGCAATCTCTTGTCTAACTTGTTTATTCTTGTTGTTTTGTAGGTACCAAGGTTGGGGTTCGCACATGATGTAGCTTCATTTGGAAACAAATGACTTAGCATAGGGCTTTCCACGTAAGCTCTCATCTCCTCTTTATTGTTAGCATTTATCATTTGCTACTTTAAAGTAATTTCTCACAACATGGTGTTTAGCAATTTCTTTAAAGTGAGGGTATACATTGGCATTATTCTTTTGTATTTCAATTTCAACCCATGTTTCATTGTTTATTTTTCTTACTTCATGCGATGCATCTTTATCTTTGTGGTGACATTGGGTGTGATTTCCCTCAAGAGTGTGATCTCTCTTAGCATATTATATTCCTCTTAGTGGCTTGATGTGACACACTGCATCCCCTAAGTTGTGAATCTTCTATTCTTCAAATGGTCCTCTCTTGGAGACATTAGGCACAATGTTCCCTATGTTAAGACCTTACATGAACTAGAAAAAATCCTTTGAGCATACCTTACACTACCTTTTGCATTTACAATATCTATTATATGGCTACCTTGCATAACACACTTTTATTGCCTTTGGTGCTATCCTATTTATTCATGGGTGTTAAGAATACAAAGCTTTTCTTGCCTCATGGATCCTATTGTTCATGTTGTGTGGCTCCTTATCAAATTTATCAGGAGGTATAGCTTTGGTATGGTTATTGTATGGGAGCCAAACTTAGGTGTAACTTTCCCTTGGTCACTTGCTTGTTTGTGTGAGTGCATACCGACTGTGTGCGTATGTGTCTTGCTAGGGGCTCACTTAGTGGACTGCCTGAGATTCCACTAGCCTATGTGATCATTTTTTTGGTTTGCATAGTGGACAACACGTTCCACTTGTAAACATTTTTTGGACAAACAACTAAGATCTGATCCACGTCATGGTGGACAAATGGTTGAGGCTTGATCCACCCCTTTCTTTGTCTTGCTTCTTTTATCTTTGGCAGTGTATGCTTATGCCCTTTTTTTGCTCCTTATATTATTCATATGTGTGTTCTTTTATGCCTATGTTGTATTTCCATAGGATCTTGATCTTGGGGGCTTGCTCAACCCTCTTGATCATTGTTATCCTATATCACTAATATTGGTATACTTAGACCACTCTCGATGCGATTTTGTCTACTTTAGTGTGAATTTGAAGCAATTTACTCCTCTCATTAAAGTGGGGGCTAAATGTAGTAAAATGTATCCCTTTACTAAAATTTGGCTTCTTTATGCCTTATTTGGTCCTATTTTGCATCCACAAGCCTTATTTAATGCATCTTTTTGAGGATAATCCTGACACCTATCTAATAACCAATCATATTTTAATGATTTTGGGTTGTGTCCCAAATTTATTGATCTTGGACTCATATGCCACCTTGGGCATATGGGTCCCACCTAAGTTTTAGGCCCTGATCCTAAATTTGGCATAGAACTTAGCATTTCATGAAATTTGTGTCCCAAGCCTCTAGCCTACTAGGAATCATACACCCCAACTAGCTTATGAGTCCTTCTTAGCTTGGACTTATTTTAATTCAAATTCTTGGTTGGATTTTACTCTCCTAGATTTGATGTCAGCTTGTAGTGTTGTAGTTTTGAGAAATTTGGCATAAACAAGTATAAATACAACATTATTTTACATAATTTCTCCTAGAAATTTAAGTGATCTTATGAGCATTCAAGTGAGAGAATTCAAGAGCTGATTATCAAGTATTTTGGAGCTATATTCAAGAATCAAGCATCATGTCAAATTCATCATTCATCATATATATTTTTTTGAGCTAACATTTGCAATCCATAGCATTTAATCAATAATTGAGATCTACATTCATGCTATCCATTTCATACAAGATTGTAGCATTTGTTACAAGGGTTTGGTGAGTTGCAACATAGCATATTTGTTCATTCATCACTCATTCATTCTATTTGATTTTATTTCAAGGTTTGAAATTACCAAAATGGGGTTTGACCAAGGTAAACCTGTATGGACACTAAAAAACAACATTTTCCCTTCTTTGATGTGTGATTTGTAGATTTAGGTTGAAGATCCATTGAAGAGAAAGATTGGAGAAAGTTGTCAAAGTTGTCATCTTTCTTGCATGATTACAGAAAGTCACCTATAGGTCAAAATTCAGAGTTTCAGACTTGGAGATCGAAGAGGAGAGAAGCTACAAAAGATCACTAGAGGATATAAGAGTTTCAAATCAACCTTGATACTAGGACTAAATTGCCCCAACTAGCACATGAGTCCTAATATGCCAAATTTTTGAATTTCTCTGTAGATCCTAGTTTACCAATTATAGATTCTAGTTTTAGCCTGAAACCTAAATTGGGACTAAATCACCCCAACTAGCGTATGAATCCTAGTATGCTTCAAAAGTCATAATTTCAGTATTGTAGACCTTGTTTCAATCATCTTCAATTTTCCAGGTGACCCTTTGTTCATTCATAGTTCATTATTCTGATTTTGAGTTTGATTTCCCAGGTTACATAGATAGATTTGCATATCATTTACATTTATTTCTTTCTAAGTCTTTTCTTAGTGATGAACCCCCTTTTGTCTTTAATCATATACATTGTATAGGTTCAAGGAGGTGGTCCAGGGATTCCAACATTCATGGTCACAATAATCAACACATTCCTATCTAAATGTAAGCCACAAAACATTCATCTACATTGTGGGTCATTTGCATCATTGGATTGGGTGAAACCTCAAGATTTGAAGCACATTTTTTATGATCTGATCAAGCCTTGTCAATTATGAAAGACAGGTCTATGGATCCATTTTATGACATTTTATTTTACATACACCAATACTTATGTACCATTTGAGTGTTAAATCTTTCTAGTTCATTTAGTCTCATTGCCTCCATGTTTAATGCCCTATGGTTGGCATAGGAGATTTTTCCTTGCATTATTGGTTTAAAAATGAGTAGCATACTTGATTATTCTATTTCCTTGATTTATAGTTCAATGATATTTTTTTTTCTAAGTTATATGAATCCCCTAAATTCAATATTAGGTAATTTTGTATTATTTAGAAAGTATATGTCTCTTAGAATTGGCACTAGGATGGTTACTATTGCCAACTTGGTCAACTATGCAAGTACGATGGTGAGCATTGATGTGTAATCTTCATTATGAGTCTGAGTGATGGTTATAGCTAGTTAAACCACTTGATTCATACAATACAATACAAGTTTTTAAAAATAGATTGATTTATTATTATTTTAAAGATTTTCTTAAATTTCAATGAGAGTGAGTCTAGTGGTGAATACATAACATTATAGAACAAATGAATATGGAAAATATAAAATATTTATTGAAAATAGTTAATCTTTATCCAACAAAATATGTAGTTGGTTAGTTCCATTTCAATTATTATATATATGAAAATATATGCAATATCAATCTGATAAAGTGGAAAAAAAAAAACTAAGGAAAAAAAGGAACTAATTTAAAATACAATTAAATTAAAAAAAATTAAAAGAAAGAGAAAATAAAGGTTGAAATTAAGCTATCTTATATAATGAAAAATATATCATAAACTGATATTTACTCATAAAAAATTATATATCTAACTATTTTCTTATTTTTTATTACCCTTTTAAATACTTTTTTAAATAAATAACTACTTAAAATTTATAATTTAAAATAACTACTTAAATAAAATTAATAAAAAATAATCAAACCTCTTAAATGTACAAAATAGAGTGCTAAGAAAAGTAAACTAAACAAGGGTAGAGGTCCATAGCCTTAGTGATTGGAAATTTTTTAGGGTCCCTGTCAAATTGAGAAGTCCCACTAACTATGTTTAATCAACTATTATGAAATAACTTGCACAATAGAAGAATATGATATGAAATATGCTGCAAATACTTGATAATAATTGAGAATAACAAGCCACTTTGAGGGGGAAAACCTCCAAATATCTCTAATGAGAACACACTTCACAACTTGATGATGAAATAAGACTCGCAACCTCCTATATATACCTATTTATGCCTAGGATATCACCTAGGCCAACTTAGAAACACCTATATAAGTCTTAGGCTGACCTAAACAACTAAATAACAATATACTAATGATAATATGACTTAATAGAGAGTTAAGATAGCCACAAGTCAACTATTCATAACCCGATGTACACTAATATTAAGGGCGTAGCATGCCCCCGTTCTTCAAAGAAGAATTGTCCTCAATGCTAATCAAGTTTGGATTCTTTTGAATGAACTCCTCATCCTCCCATGTGGCATCTTCAACTAGTAAATTCTTCCATTGGATGAGATACTCAGTGAGAGTTCTATTCCTCAGCTTCTTCGTGTGTTTTTGATGAATGCACTCTGGTTCCAAAATGATTCTTCCTTCTTCATTGAGCTCTGGTAGTGTTATTTGAGTGGGAATATTATGCCCAATTACCTCCTTCAAATAGGAAACATGAAAAACTAGATGTATCTTTGTTGTTGGTGGAAAATCTAGCTTGTAGGCAACACTATCGATCTTTTGCATGATTTGGTATGGACCATAATACCATGGAGACAACTTATTATTCTTTATTTTTTTATTTAGTGAGATTTTCTTATAAGGCTGCAATCTCAAGAAGACCTAATCCCCAACTTCAAAACTTATTTCACTACGATGTTGGTCTGCCTGTTGTTTCATTCGATTTTGTGCCATGGCTAAATTCTCCTTGAGTCCTGAAAGTACTTGTTGTTAATGAAGAAAGTGGTCTTCTACTGCATGAACTCTTGGTGACACCTTTATTGATTATGTGATGGAAGGAGGATGATATCCATAAAGTGCCAAAAATGGAGACATTTTTGATGAGCTATGAAAATAAGTGTTATACCACCATTCTGCAAGTGGTAGCCAATCTACCCATTGAGACTATTTCTCTGAAGTGAAAAAATGTAGACATCCTTCCAAACACTTATTAACAACCTCAGTTTTCCCATCTAATTGAGGGTGGTATGAAGAGCTATGAGCCAATTGAGTACCCAAACATGAGAATAAATCTTTCCAAAAGTGACTAGTGAAGATAGGATCATGATCACTAACAATAACCTTAGTTGTACCATGTAGCTTTTGGATATTCTCCCAAAAATATTTTTCCACTGCACTTGGTGTAAAAGGATGTGATAATGCAATGAAATGCGCATATTTAGTGAGGCGATCAACTACTACCATGATGACATTATGACCTTTAGATTTGGGAAGCCCTGTGATGAAGTCCATGGATACCTCTTCCCAACGTTGGCTAGAAATAGATAAGGGTTGCAAGAGACCTAGTGTCTTAATTGTCTCCCCTTTATTCCTTTGACAAACCAAACATTTTGCCACAAAATTTTGAACATCACCTTTTAGCCCTTCCCAAAAAAATCTTGCTTGACTCAATGATATGTCTTCAAAAATCTTGAATGACCACCCACTAGAGACTCATGCAACTCTGTGAGAATCTTGTGTTTAAGAGTGGAATTCTTGAAGAGATACAAATGCTCTTTATACCAAAGAGTATCTCCCTTCCAACAAAACTTATCTGAACTACTATGATCACTTTTTAATTGTCCGATGAGATTACTTGTTGCAACATAATTTTTCCACTTTGCTTTGGCTTCCTCAACCCAATTTGCTTGTAATATTGAAAGGGCACACAATAAGGCTTCTTCTTTCTCATCCTTCCTTGAAAGTGCATCTGCTACAATATTTTCTTTCCCTGTCTTATATACAATCTCAAAGTCATATCCTAAAATCTTAGTGACCCATTTTTGTTTCTCTTTAGAAGATAGTATTTGTTCCAAAAAATATTTTAGGCTATCATGATTTGTCTTAACCTTGAAGTTTCTACCCAATAGATAAAGCCTCCATTGTTTAATTGCATGGAGGATTGCTAGCATTTCCTTCTCATAAATAGGTTTTAGTTGATTCTTACCCTTTAATTGATGACTCTCAAAATCAATTGGTCGACCTTCTTGCATGAGCATTTCTCCTATCCCATTTCCAAAAGCATCACATTCCACAATGAATTCCTTGGTGAAGTCAGGAGTGGAAAGAACAAGAGTTGTACACATAGGCTCCTTCAATCTCTGAAATGCTATATTGGTAGACTCGTTCCAATGAAAAAAAATTTTCTTCAACAGAGTGGTGAGAGGTGCTACTATATGGCCATAATTCTTCACAAATATTCTATAGTACCTTGTCAATCCCAAGAAACCTCTTAGTTTCTTAATAGTTTTTGGAATAGGCCATTCCATGATAGCCTTAATTTTGTTAGGGTTCACCTTTACTCCTTCATGTGAAACTATGTGTCCCAAATACTCCACCTCTGTAAGACCAAAAGCACACTTGGATGGCTAAGCATAGAGTTTATGATCTTCAAGTATTTGTAATTCTTGATCCACATGTTGCAAATGTTCTTCCCAAGGATTGCTATAAATAAATATATCATCAAAGAATACTAACACAAACTTTCTCAAGAACTTCTTAAAAATGGAATTCATCATGCTTTGGAATGTAGATGGTGCATTGGTAAGACCAAATGGCATCACCAAAAATTCATAATGACCCTCATGAGTCTGAAATGTTGTCTTAAAAATATCTTCCTCCTTAATCCAAATTTAGTTCAATAATCAGATCTAAGATCTAACTTGGTAAAATACATAGCTCCATTCAATTCATCTAGCAAATCATCAATGACTGGAATAGGAAACTTATCTTTAATAGTGTAAATGTTGAGCACTCTATAATCTAGACACATGCTCCAAGTATCATCCTTCTTACGTACCATCACCATAGGCGAGGAGTAAGCACCTTGGCTATTCTTGATAATTCTTGCCTCTAGCATCTCCTCAACAATTTTTTCTATCTCACTCTTTTGTATGTGTGGATACTTGTAAGGCCCGATGTTCAATGGTTGGCTCCCTGGGACTAACTGTATGGCATGATCATGATCCCTCTTAGGAGGAAGTCCTTTAGGCATATCTCCAAGAACAACTGAGTGACGATCAATTATAGCTTGCAAATCTGGATGAGTAGGAGTATTAGATTGAGAGACTTCTAATGAACATAGTTGGGCCACAAATCCATCCACTCCTTTCTTAAGAAATTTTTTCATTTGATGAGAGCTTACCATTTGTGGGGATTTTTCCTTCAACCCCCTTAGCTCTACTACCCTTCCTTTTGATTGAAATCTCATGAATAGTTCTTGGAAGTTCATCTCAATCGTTCCCAATGTAGTAAGCCATTTTACTCCCAAAACAATATATGTTGCAC
Organism: Sequoia sempervirens; assembly: GCA_007258455.2. Classification (NCBI taxonomy): domain Eukaryota; kingdom Viridiplantae; phylum Streptophyta; class Pinopsida; order Cupressales; family Cupressaceae; genus Sequoia; species Sequoia sempervirens. The sequence continues at coordinate 10,902 of VDFB02234564.1, forward strand.
CCATGGATATCGCATACATTGGGGTATCAAGTTGATAATCTCCCATGGATAATTTAATGCTATGACACTTCCCTCAACAACTAACTGTACCACCATTTTCAATAAAAACTTGAAACTCTAGAGTTGGATATATAAAACAATTTAGATGAGTAGCTAACTTTTTGTTGATGAAATTATGAGTACTACTTGACTCGATCAACACTGTTACCTTCTGCTTCTTTAAGAACCCCACCACCTTGAGAGTTTGTGGAGCACTGAAACTTGAGAGTGCATGACAAGATATGATTGGTTGAGAATCATGTGATTCCTCATTTGACTCCCTTTCATCCTCTAGTATGGGTTCCTCCTCTTCTTCCTCACTTGGACCTTCAATATAGAAGAATTTCTTTTCACTGCATTTATGTCCTCGACTATATTTGCTATCACAATTGAAACACAATATTTTTGCTCTTTTCTCCTCAATTTGTTGTGGAGTCAACCTAGTAGGTTGTCTTGAATATCCTTTATCTCTTGTCACATTAGCCCCTTGCTTCTTAGGAATCAAATACTTCTCCTCTACCCTACATGCTAAGATAAAAGACTCATTTATGGAGCTAGGGCTAAACATGTGTACCTCATGTTGAATGTGATCCTTGAGACCTCCCAAGAATAAATCATTCAATTTTTCCACCGTAATTATGTACACTCTTAAGAATAGATTTTGGAATTGCTAAATATAATCCTTAACTGATCCTGTTTGTTGAAGTTTAGCCAACTGGTTGAAGAAGTTATCTGTCATGCTATTGCTATATTGTGCTTGGAGTTCCTCTATAAAAATTGACCATGAGACAGTGAGACCCTTTTTCCTTTGATGAGTGCAAATCCAACGATACCAAATGAATTGATTTGGTTCTAGATATAGGGAAGCCATCGTGACCTTTTGTCCATTTGGGATTTGGTGTACTTCAAAAAAATTCTCCATTTGGTCTATCCATGTTAGAGGATCCTTGCCATAGAACTTGCACATATCCACCTTTGGAAATAAATTCCTAGATCCCATAGGAGTACTAAAGCTTGTGTCAATGGTAGCTAACCTATAATTTTCACATTGGGCACTAGAGAAATCCTTTCTTGGTTCAACCATGTAGGTGCTTAACATGTTTCGTATGTCTGATATATCTCCTCTTAGGTCACACATATCCATCTTCATTGAGGAAATTTCTTCCTTGACCTTATTGATTTCCATATTAGAAGTAATATCCTCTATTGTTATCCCATCCTTATCAAGAGTCTTTCCCAGAGTGACAACATTCTTTTTGCCCCTTGTTATAGGCCCCGTGATGATGGGAACCACTAATTTTGAAATAAATCACACAAATGAAACTTAAATTCTCTAAATTTTTTACTATAACCTCCTTTAGTATGTATTCAAAAATCTAATAAAAATTAGATTCCAATTCGACAAGATGTGCGAGATATGGAGATTCCAAAAAAATTGTGTAGAAACCCTAATTATGCAATAATTCACTTAATTATGCTTCAATTCTTCTGAAATCTGGACTGTAGCTTCTTTAATATGTTCTTCAAAAAATATTTAAGAAAAAAAAAAATTCACCAAAATCTGAAAGATATGCTCTTCCCAAAATCGCCTCCAAAATTGAGAAAAACCTTGCCTCTACGGTGCCAAGATCATGCTCTGATACCACTTGTTATGAAATAACTTGCACAATAGAAGAATATGATATGAAATATGCTACGAATACTTGATAATAGCTAATAATAACAAGCCACTTCAAGGGGTAAAACCTCTAAATATCTCTAATGAGAACACACTTCACAATTTGATGATGAAATAAGACTCACAACCTCCTATATATACCTATTTATGCCTAGGATATCACCTAGGCTAACTTAGACACACCTATATAAGTCTTAGGCTGACCTAAACAACTAAATAACAATATACTAATGATAAAATGACTTAATAGAGAGTTAAGATAGTCACAAGCTGACTATTCATAACCCAATGTACACTAATATTAAGGGCATATCATCAACAAATATATTTACTTTTTATGGGTTGTGAAAGCTTAGTAAGGAATGTATTTTTAATGTATCTACAATCAAGTCTAGTTCCTCATTTTAGAACACAATTCTCGACCTTGTCCTGAACCTTGGTGCAACCCCTCATACACCCTGGTGTTCCCCTTGGACACATTGTCCTACTCCCTTAGACACCCTATCTTGTCCATCCTAGCCCCACTTTGAAACTAGAACACTAGAACACTGAAGTGGAATGCCCCTAGACTGGACACCCTGTCCACCCTAGTACTGGAACCCCCTTGGGCTACCCTAGTGGAACACCCCTTTCTTGTCTTGGTGCACCACACTAGAATTGGTACACACTAGTGGACTGCACACCCCCTCTTAGAATATGCATGCCCTTATATCCTCCCAATAGTTATAACCAAGAGGAATGAGGACAACCATATGGCTAGATCACTTATTTCCATTATTAAAATATATTAATTAAATCTAGTTACATAAATACTACTTGCTATAAGAGGAATTTAGATTAATCAAACAATCATACAATCATCATCTATTGTTTTCATGCTATGATGAAATATTACTTATACAAAACATTGTTATTATTATAATAAGAATTTGATTAAGAATATTAAAATAAAGATAATATAAAAAAAAGATAAATATATGCACATCTTTTTATATATAGTAAATTGCTTAAATTAATTATGATTTATAAAAACATTAATCTTTGTATTAATATTAATATTCATTCAAGTAATGAAAAAGCTACACGTATAACTATACACAATGAATTCACTATCTTATAGTGAAATTAATTAATGTGAAAATTACAGCGTTTAGAAGACAAAGGAGGATGCATAATGCATAACTTTTATATTAGGGAACTTGATTCCAGCAATACAATTATCATCAATATTTGGGTCATTATACAATAGGTATCCTAAATATAAATATCAAAACATGAAGAATAAGGTTGTATTATAAATGTCATTCTCGTAAGGAATATGAAACAAAATTGATCTAATGTTATTATTAATGTTAACAATAATGTAAAAAATGGATACAAAATAGGTACAATAATATAAGTGTTGCTAGTGCTTCTAGTTAATATAGATCAATCAAATAAGTAGTCTAATTGTTAGCTGATAGTAACAACAATACTATTATAATTGAGAAGTAAATAATATCTTAATTATTTTTGATAAATAAAAACAATTTTTTTTAGTAAAAGGTTGGAGGTCTAAACATTTCATATTAATCTATAAATAAAGAAATTATTATTAATGTTAATGAGATTTGAAAATAATAGAATTTTTTATTCAAGGGATAAACGCTTTTGAATGGAGCTATGGGGTTTGAACCTTGGTGGCAAGAACAACAATGCCACCTATAAACCATCACACCATGCCAATATCGGCAAGATTTGAAAATAATAGAATTATTATGACTAATTAAAAGAAATAATATTAACATAATAAATGGAGAGCTAACACTAATACTATTATTAGGTAAATGTAAATTTTGGAAGTAATGTTAAACAAGATTTAGTGGTAGCAATATTATTAGAGGTCATTTAAATGGAGGTTAATTTTATGGAAAATTAATAGCGTAACTTTTTTTCCATTGAAAGTCCTATTATCCAATGGATTATAACAATATGGTTGGAGATGATTAATGAAAGACATGTTTCCAATAGCTATAATTGTCACATTGTATATTCTAAATCCTCTTGGTACACTTAAGTTTAAATTAAACTATTACTCCAAAGCTACTTCAAGCCTTAGTTCCCTTAGGACACAATGATTATTTAATCCTTGTTAAACTTGATCGAATTACAACTGGTTAACCCTCAATTCTAAACCTTAGTCTTACAAGACTCATCCTATTCAATCTAATACCTGTGCTACCTAAACTCTATAAAGGGTGTTCAAATCACATCATGTCAATGTTCCACCTCAAACACTTAGAGTGCGAATTAGGGGAGAGGGGCCCATAGTGGAGCACCATAACTTCGCGTTTCTCAAAATCTTATGTGGAAATTTCAAATTTCAAATCACTCCCAATTTTGTACAACGGTTTATTTGGTAACTCATGTGCTTCTATATTTCATTTTAGGGCCACATCATTAAATATGATGCCACATCAGCATGCTTTTTGTTGAGGTATCCAAAAAGGCTCCCCAAAAAAGTGAGACCGAGAGTGGTGCAGTAAGTCATGTTTTATTAGTGTGTTGATGTGACATCACATGATTTGTCACTTTGCATACTTTATGGATAAAAAGTGTTTTGCAATTGGATATTAAAGTGCTCCACTATGGGGTCCACTGAGGACTACTTCTATCCCCATTAGTGAACCTTGCTCCATTATGGGCCCCTCTCCCCTAGCTTAAATCTTGTTGACATTTTTTGGACATGACATGATACTAGTAATAGGACATAATATAGATTTAGCAATGAGATCCAGCAACCAACAATTAAACATCAAATAAGAACTCATAAAAGAATTCCAAATTATAAAAATTGATAATTCAATAAATATAAACACAACAGTAAAAAGTAAGAAAAAACTAATCATAAAACATAATACTATGAAAATAACTAATTACATCAATTAGAAAATATTTTAATCTATTAATAAATATAAATATTTATTTTTTATAACTTTTATTTTCAAAATTATAAATAACATTACTAATAAATATATAATAGTTCTTTTTTATTATAAAATGTTACGAATACCAGTATTAAATAGTATAGAGTTTACAAATTTATAAAAACATTTTTTCAAAGTTATTGATTTTAATTTTAATTGACACTTTGTGCAGGACACATATCCGTGGAACGTCATATGACAGTTGTCACACAGAGTTGTAAGTTGTGGCACATACATTTTATAACTTGTCATTATATTTTGCAAATCTCTACACGTCATCACTGCACGTGTCTTTATAAATGTTGGTTTATTGTGTTATAAATAATGTGATTGTCAGCTGAGTTGCAGAACATTTTTAATGGAGTCTGATACTACTGGAATGCTTCTTTCTGCTCATCCCTCATTTGATGATCTAATTAAAAACAAGGAGGTAGTTTTTTTTCTAAGCCTTTTCTCATATTAAGTTTTATTTTGAAGTAATTTATCTTATTATCAAATTTAATAATTTTATTTGATATCAATCAAATTCACCATCAACAATTCACTGCAGGAAAATTCGCCATCATGAAAAATTCACTTCAAGGAAAATTCACCATCAGCAATTTTCCTAGTGGTGAATTTTCCTTGAAATGAATTTGTCATGGCGGTGAATTTTCCTGAGGTGAATTGTTGGTAGTGAATTGGCAGTGAATTGCTGAGGTGAATTTTCCTAGAGCCATTTTACTTATCATTATTCATTGAATAATAATAATTATTAATAATCAATTAATAAAAATTTTGTACAAAATATTTATGTAATATTTTATATAATCATTTAAAGATAATTTATGCATCTCTAAGTATAATTTGAAACTTTTATGATTTCAACAAAATATTTATGTAATATTTTATATAATCATTTAAAGATAATTTATACATCTTTAAGTATAATTTGAAACTTTTATGATTTCAATGAATAATGATAAGTAAAATGGCTCTAGGAAAATTCAGCACCAACAATTCAACCCGGGAAAATTCACTGCCATGACAAAGTGAATTTGCCTGAAGCCTATTAAAATATTTGTCTGAATTTCTCAAAGACCACAAACAAGGGACAAGTGTTGGACAATCCATGCCCCAAGAAATTGACCAGTTTGAATATAGAAGTTTTCCTATATATACCCAGCTCTATTGATCCTTTCTTTGTTATGTGGCATTGCATTTTATAGCTCTAGATTGAAAAGACATGGCTTCCAAGGAAGCTGGGAAGAAGCCAATGGCCAACCAGTCCATTCCAATAGAACAGAAGATCTCCAGGGCAGAGAAAAAGCTGCCCTCAGTGGAAAGCAAAAAGAAGGGCGGAAAGCAGAAGAAGTTGAAGGAGACATTCAACAGTTACATATATAAGGTTCTCAAACAGGTCCACCTAGAGGTGAGTATTTCCCATGGGAATCATGAACTGTTTTGTGAATGATATCTTTGACAAATTGGCTGGTGAAGCCATCAAACTCTCCACTTACAGCAAAAGGTCCACAATCACTTCCAGGGAGATCCAAACATCTGTAAAGCTCATGCTTCCTAGAGAGCTTGCAAAACATGTGGTCTCTCTATTAAGGGTGTCAAGGTTTTGCTGTTGAAGGTCTCTCTATTAAGGATGTCAAGGTTTTGGTGTTAAAGAATCAAACTCCATCTAACAATGGTGGTGATGCATAGATTGAAATGGGTAATTATATTAATATCATGTTTTTGATGAATCAGTGTCTAGATTATCATTTATAAAATAATATTTCGTTTCAAGAATTCAAATGGATTAAAATCTGAATATAAAAACATAAAAACAAATACAATATCATTAGACGGCTAAAACAGTAACTGTCATTCAAGTTTTCCCATATAACTTTTATATGTTTATAAAAACTAAATTTTTATGTTCTTTAGTATTAAATATAATTTTAATTGATGTCAAATGTCTAGATATATTAATGATGCTTTGAGCAGTATGAACATACAACATTTTTTGAATCACTAAGTTTTGGTAGTTGTATCTTTCATATGATTTGGTTTTTGACTGTAAATTTTGTTGCGCCATTGTTGGAATCAGCATGTTTTGAAAGCTGAATATTTTATACGATTTGATTTTTAACGTGAATTTAATTTGGCCATTGATGAACTTACTATATTCTAAAAGCTAAATCTATTATATTATTTGGTTTTTAAATAAGATTTTTTCTTTGGCCGTTAATGGAATCAATTTATTGACAGCTAAATCTTTCAACGGATTTGATTTTTGAATGCAAATTTTACTTGAATCACCGTGTCTTGAATGCTATATTTTTGACATCATTTGATTTTAAATGCGAATTTTATATGGGCATTAATGGAATCACCGCTTTGTGAAAACTAAACCTTTTATATCATTTTGATTTTGAATGTGAATTTTACTTGTCATGAAGAATATTAAATTAACTTTTCCTGCGGGGGCCCTAGTTCGGTTGGCTAAGTCTTTCCTGTTGCAGCAGGCTGGTCACGAGTTCTAGTCTCCCCCGTCCGTCCGTGGTACCGTTCTGGTACCGGAGGGCGTGTCGCCTAGCACTGCCGGTTACGTTAAAAAATTTACCTGCAGCCTAATAAAAAATAAAAAACACTGATCTTTTTTCTTTATCTTCTTCTTAAGGTAGATATTACAGACTGTCAGGAATGTTATGAGTTCTCTTTCACTTCTGGTTTTATGAATCTTATTTCTCTTCAATTTTTGTCCAGCTAACTAAGTGTTGTGAGCTTCTGGTAAGCTGAAATGGCATCTATAACAAAATAAAGAGAGTATTTAGAATATATGTTTATTTGGACTTTGAAAATACATCTTCCATATTGCGTATATGTCTATATACATGTTTATTAGCAAGATGATGACTCAGTAGCTGCAGCATTAAGGATACATGCAGATTATAAGTTTTCCTCTGTATATGAAGGTTTTTTAACACTAACTCATCATTTTTTATTTCAATCAGGTGTATTGGTACCATAATCATGGGTGAAACGGTTTTTCATATTAAATAATTAATGTTACTAATCATTACAGTATATTAGATTTTCAGATTAAATAATTAATGTTACTAATCATTACAGTTTATTAGATTCAACAATCAAAAAATTAGGGGAAAAAAATGTTAATTTTTTTATAGATTGGCTAGGAGTTGAATCTAGAACCTCTCATTTGTTGTTAGGGTGCTCTACCATTGAGTTACTGACCATCTTGATGATTGGTGTGGTTCATTTTCCAACACCCCACTTTGAGCCACACTGTAGGTGTTCATGGATTAGACATTGGTGTAGCTTTGCAGACCACAAAATCATGATGATATTACTGCATGTAATTCATCTCCAATACAACAAGGAATCACGCCTATAGAATAGGGTAGAATCATGGGAAGAGGCATGAAGCAATAGTATCAACCATCCATTACATAAAACTCAAGCACTAAGACCCGAGTCCAACACGAAGCACAAATGAACATAGAAACATAAAAAAATAAAACAATATTACCAATAATTCCTATGCCATGATTGATTGACCTTCATGCTCTTCTCCATTTTGTTTTATGCTCTTCTCCATTTTGTTTTATATGCTTGTTTGCCCTCACATTTTTAGTATGAGAGAATAAGCCTACTATTAGTGACAAGAAAATATTGAAAATAGTAGTTGTACTTAGCTAGAATCATTAGCTCATTAGCTCATTAGGGTTTGAAATGAAAACAATAAGTCTCTTTTATAGAAAACCAAATTTAGATCAAGGGCTAGGATTGAACGACGAAGAATGATGTTGATAAATGGATGAGATTGCTTTAAGAAGCATGGAAATAGGGTTAGGACAAAATTAGGGTTTAGTTAAGGATGGACAATGGAGATTAAAAGGTAATAAAACCTTATCAAGGGTGGAGGCTGATTGAGATATAAAGAGATAAGAATGGCATAGAAAAAAGAGGTTGCTGGAGTAAATGAATAATTAAATAATTAAAACAATTATTTAATTATAGATGAAGAGGGAAAGTTGACTTTTAATTAAAATAACTATTTAAATAACAGTGGAGGAAAAGGACAAATTAGTAAATAATTAAAATAATTATTTACTAGTGGATAAAAGAGATGAGATTTATTTAATTGTAGAAGAAAAACTAATGAATAATTAAATAATTAAAATAATTATTTAGTTATAGCAGAAAATGAAAATAATTAAATAAATAAGAGAAAGGTAGTGATGCAATTAAATAAATATAATTTATTTAATTAATCAAAGGAAGAATAAAAGAGAAAATGAATTAATTAAATAATTAAAATTATTTAATTATGCAGGAAAGAAGGGGAATGGATGTGGAAAATGGTGTTGGCAGGCTTAGGACATTTTTTGATGTCTACAAGGCTTACTCATCATGTCTCCTAATAAGCCATGTGTCAAAGAGAGTAAAACCAGATAATTCAATCCAAAGAACTATGGAAAAGGCTTAGGACATTTTTCAGCAGAAAATGAAAATAATTAAATAAATAAGAGAAAGGTCTAATTAGTGACGCAATTAAATAAATATAATTTATTTAATTAATCAAAGGAAGAATTAAAGAGAAAATGAATTAATTAAATAATTTAAATTATTTAATTATGCAGGAAAGAAGGGGAATGGATGTGGAAAATGGTGTTTGCGGGCTTAGGACATTTTCAGTGTCTACAAGGCTTACTCATCGTGTCTCTGAATAAGCCATGTGTCAAAGAGAGTAAAACTAGATAACTCAATCCAAAGAACTATGGAAAAGGCTTAGGACATTTTTCAACTGTAGAAAAATATGAATCCATTGTAGTCCACCATTAAGCTACCCATTAGGACATTTTTTAGTGTCTAAAAGGCTTACTCATTGTGTCTCCTAATAAGCCATGTGTCAAAGAGAGTAAAACTAGATAACTCAATCCAAAGAACTATGGAATAGGCTTAGGACATTTTTCAGCTGCAGAAAAATATGAATCCATTGTAGTCCACCATTAAGCTACCATTTAGGACATTTTTCAGCTACATATCCATTGTAGTCCACTATTAAGCTACCCATCCTCTTGGTGATTGGCTCATTTTGTAACACTACCTATTGAGCCACATTGAGGATCCTAGCTTGACATGGCTTTGTTGTTCTAGTCCACCATTAAGCTACCCATTAGGAAAATATGAATCCATTGTAGTCCACAATTAAGCTACCCATTAGGACTTTTTTCAGCTGCATATCCATTGTAGTCCACCATTAAGCTACCCATCCTCTTGGTGATTGGCTCATTTTGTAACACTGCCTCTTGAGCCACATTGAGGATCCTAGCTTGACATGGCTTTGTTGTTGTGGGCTTTGGTTCTATGTTAAAATTTTCATAGACTAGCTAGGAGTTGAACCTAGAACCTCTCCTTTGTTGTTGTGGTGCTCTACCATAGAGCTACCAACCCTATTGATGAGCACTCCATCTTTGATTTAGTTGTAACTCATTTTACAACATGAATACTTTAAAAAAAAAATTAAATTGAAATGATTAATAAATATTAAATAAGTTATATTTAAAAAATTAAAATAATTTTAATTATTTTTGAAACATGATTAGAAATAAAAGATTGATAATTAAGAATTATCGTAATAATATAAAATCTAGTAAAATTATCCATATAATTTTTATTTAAGGCAACTAATAGATTTTTTTTTGAAATATATATCCTTCAATTAAGAGGACTTTGAAATTAGGTTTCATGGTCCTTTGCATATTCTCACACATTTATCTAGTTTGTGATATTTCCACCCATGAGGAGTCATTGATATGGTTTATTTAAAGGATTTCAATACCAAAAAAAGTTACCTAAAATATTAAATATTTCTAATTATTCATACCATTTCAATTTAGGGGAGTTGTTAGCATGGTTGATTTAAGGAATGGTAAGAAAAGACTAATGAATAATTAAAATAATTATTTAATTATAAATGAATTAATTAAATAATTAAAATTATTTAATTATGTAGGAAAGAAGGGGAATCAATGTGGAAAATGGTGTTCGCGGGCTTAGGACATTTCTTTTTTAGTTTGTAGTGGTGTGATCATATTGATCCCATTCTATGTAAAAATTTTACTTTGAGCTTATAGCCAAATTTGGCATTTGTGAGTACTAAGATCAAGTCCACTTCGCTATTTTTTGAAAGTGGCACTTGTAATAACACTAAGCATAAAGTTCCAACCTCATATATTGCTAGGGGGTTTCTTGATTGATTAATTTGGGGGCAAGGGAGGGGGGTAATATTGCATTTATTTGTTGGTTGTAATCATGTCTTATAATGCATAGAAAGTAAAATGTGATTAATATGGGAAGAGAAAACATAAAATAGATGAATGTTTGTTGAGAGAAATTGATGATTTGTAGCTTCTTTATGAACTTCAATTGCAACAACTTTGCATTTCTAGTGGCATTAGTTTTTCTAATTCCTTTGAACCAACATCAATCGAATCATCTAGTGTTCTTAATTCATCATATGTTGAGGACACAATGGGGGATGATAAGTGTAGCTGAATGACATGAACTAAGACCTCATCTCACTAATCTACTATTGCACCTAAGGATGCTTGTGTTGCCATAATTTTGGCTCCTTGTGATTTAGTGCAGCAAGACATTCATTGTCTTCCAAAAATGGCTACTTGGGATGAGTATTTGAAAAAAATTGCTGTTTTTCCTTGTGAGTCCCATATTTTAGATTTGGGAGATGCCATTTATTGAATTCATCTTCTCTTTTATGGAGATGATCCTTCTTCAATTGTTGTGAAGGAACACTCTGACCCTCTTGTTCATTCTCTACATGATCATCCTTTGTAGTTTGACATGAGTGTGAATTCTTTTGGCCAATATTTGGAGGAGGCTTCTTTTTCTTTAGAGGAGATACCTCCTTTTAAGAGAAAGAATCATCCTCCAAATATTGTCCAAAATAATCAAGTGGATTCTTTTGGCCAATATCGTTTCTAGGAGATTCTAGATTGTCATCTTCTGCAATGTGTCCTAAAATGCCCGTTTGAAGGGTAAAACCTTTTGGAAGTGACATGGACACACTTGAGAATTATTCAAAGAAATCCCATATCATCCTTCTTCCTGCATATTCATTTCAATAATGGGAAGACATATTGCATACCATCTTGGTTTTGTTTCTTGATAAGGGGAGGAATGTTGTTCAATGATTTTGGATCATCTTCAACATTCATTGTCAGACATCTACCATTGTTACATGAGACTCTACAATGAGGGGGGTTGTATGGTATCTCTTCTTCTCTCTTATGGAGTGGTATTTTTCCTTTCATGGGGTTTTGTCCTTCTCATTGTTCATTGAGAGAACTTTTTATTTCATTTCTCTTTTGGGAGGAATTTTTTTCTACTGGGTTTTTTTCCTTTTCTCTATTTGTGAGAGATTTATTTACATATGTACCTGGCTACCTAACATGGCCTCATAGCCTGGACCCATATTTGCATCATTTTCATAATAATGCACTCCCTAAGTTGCACTTAAGAGGGGGTGTTGGTGTAAATAGGTGTTTGATCTATCTAGGTCCTATATACATGTTAAGTCCACTTAGGTCCTTAGAGGGAATCTTTCTAGATAGTGTTAGTTGTCACCAAATCTTATCTTATCTTTTGGAATTTAATGCTTGTGTCCTAAGTCATTTAATATCATTGAGGTAGTTGTCTCATTGTATAGGATTAAGACACATGCCAAGATCTTGTCTAATCCCATCTCACAATTTTCCTTTATAAGCAAAGCATCATATGTACGTCATCAGATATTCAATCTAGAAATCTTGCATCCATTATCATAGCATGGTATTTCTACCATTTCTCTCTTATGAAAGTTATCTTTTTTCTTGTAGGTGATCTTTGGGTGTTGAGGAGTTCACCATTAACTCCTACACTTTCAAGGCTTTGTTTGGACTTGCACGATAATATTTTTTGGTTTAAATTAAAAAAAGGGACTTTTTTTCCTATAATTTAAAATTGTGTGATTAATTCAAATCTAATTTGATCTAAAAATTATAGTTTAATTTTTGTGGCCAAATTTGGTATTTACATGTACTAATATCAAGACCACTTTTTTGTTTTTGGTAAATGACAGTTGTAATTTCATAATTTATAAAGTTCCAAGATCATATATTATTTTTGGGGGATCATTGATTAAATGAATTTGGGGGGAAAATACTTGTGGTTGTGGTCTCATTCCTCTTTATTTATGTTTTTCTCCCTTGCTAAATCATGGAGAAATTTCTAGTTCCACTTCTAACACCTTACAACTATCCTAAATAAAAATATGAAATAATAAAAAAATATATTAAGATTTAAGAGATTCTATAGGATATTTCATGGGATTTATGATGAATAAACCAATGATGAAGTTAGAAGGAATAAGTGGTTGAATAGTTGTGAAGAAGTCATTATCTATATGTGCTTGTATATCTCTCCTGATTTGTTTCACATTGAATTCTTGGATGTCATTATGGATATGTGAAATACATTGCCAAAATTATTTGGGAAAACTAATGGAATCCAAGGAATTTTGTTGGAAAATGAACTAATTAATAAGTCTCAATCCATGTAATTTTGACAATATATAATACTTCGTCACCAAATTCAAGTCACTAAGAACACTATTCTAGGATTGGAAAATTGAAAAATCATATACACAATAGTGTTCTCTCAAATCTAGGACTTGAATATTTAGTATTTGTGTCTACTTTGTGTGCTTCAAAAAATACCTTTGGGAGTGAGTTTAAGATGCCTTCTTTTAATAATTTTTTTATACAACTCACTAGGGAATGCGATTAGCTTATTGAAATGGGCACCTTGAAGTCTTCAAAATTACACTTTCCTTAATTGTAAAGGATAAAAAGGCTTTTAGTGACAAAGAGAAGAAAAAGAACAAGCCTAAGAATAACAAAATCCACATCTAATTCCATAGAGGAACATAATAATTCCTCTTCCAAAGAGGAATAATCAAAGATATAGAAGCCTAATTGTGCACATTGGAAGAAGGTTGGACATGAAAAACATTGTTTTTATAACTTGGATATTAATAAATTGAAACATGTTTTTCAGAATAACATAATCAATTTTCCTTCTAGAATGTCTACTTTGGCTTCTTATCCCAACTTTAAAAAATCAGAAAAATACCATACCATTGGAACAAATAAAAATGAAGGGAAAGATCTTTGTGCTTCTACAAGACATATCATACACTTGAATACATCTATGGCTATATCGACTACATTACCAAAATTATTTAGGAAAACTGATGAAATCCAATGAATTTTGTTAGAAAATGAACTAATAAGTCTCAATCCATTTAATTTTGACAACATATAAGACTTTGTCACCAAATTCAAGTCACTAAGAACACAATTGAAGGATTGGAAAATTCAAAAATAATATACACAATTGATACTAAGTGTTCTCTCAAATCTAGGACCTTAATATTTAGTGTTTGTGCCTAGTTTCTATGATTCAAAAAATACCTTTGGGAGTTAGTTTAAGATACCTTCTTTTGATAATTTTTTTGCGCAACTCACTAGGGAGTAAGATTAGCTTCTTGAAATGGGTATAGGTTGAAGTATTCAAAATCAAAAGCCTTGATTGCAAAGGATAAGAAGGATTCTAGTGGCAAAGAGAAGAAAAAGAACAAGCCTAAGAATAACAAAATCCACATCTACTTCCACAAAGGAACATAACAAGTCCTCTTCCAAAGGGGAATAATCTAATAAGGAGAAGCATAATTGTGAATATTGGACAAAGGTTGGACATGAAAAAAAATATTTTTATAAGACATTAATGAACTAAAACATCTTCTTGAGAAGAAGATAATTGATTTTCCTTCTAGAATGTCTACTTTGGCTTCTTATTCCAATTCAAAAGAATCAGAATTTGATATGGAAAAGGCCATACCATTGGAATAAATAAAAACAAAGGGAAAGATCTTTGTGCTTCTACAAGCCATACCATACACTTGGATATATCTATGGCTATATGGACTACATTTCCAAAATTATTTGGAAAAACTGATGAAATCCAAGAACTTTTGTTGGAAAATGAACTAATAAGTCTCAATCCATGTAATTTTGACAACATACAAGACTTCATCACTAAATTAAATTCACTAATAACACAATTTAAGGATTGGAAAATTGAAAAATCATATACACAATTGATACTAAGTCTTCTCTCAAAGCTAGGACCTGAATATTTATAAGTGTTTGTGTCTACTTTGTATGATTCAAAGAATACCTTTGGGAGTGAGTTTAAGATGCCTTCTTTTGATAATTTTTTTATGCAACTCACTAGGGAGTGAGATTATCTCATTTAAATGGGCACCTTTAAGTCTTCAAAATAACAAGCCTTGATTGCAAAGGATAATAAGGCTTCTAGTGGTAAAGAGAAGAAAAATAACAAGCCTAAGAATAACAAAGTCCACATCTACTTCCATAGAGGAACATAATAATTCCTGTTCCAAAGGGGAATAATCTAAGAAGGACAAGCCTACTTGTGCATATTGGAAGAAGGTTGCACATGAATAAAATTATTGTTATAAGAAGGAAATTAATGAATTGAAACATCTTCTTGAGAAGAACAGAATAAATTTTCCTTCTAGAATGTCTTCTTTGGCTTCTTATTCCAATTCAAAAAATCATAATCTGATATGGAAAAAGGCCATACCATTGGAATAGATAAAAGAAAATGGAAAGCTCTTTGTGCTTCTACACCTGTCATGGATTAGGGAGATGAATTCTATATTTTGGATCTTCTCATCATATGGTGTCTTCACAGTCTATGTTCCCTTCTTTTGATCCTTGTATCATGCCACCTATTTTGATGGAAAATCACACTTAAGTGAATATAGTTTGGAGGGGATTAATTGATATTAGGGATGGCACTTTTAATGATGTATTATATATACCTCATTTGTTAAAAAATATCCTTTCCATCTATCATATCACTCATGGTGGAGTAGGGAAGATTGTGAAATTTACTCTTGATTTAGTTATCATTAGAGATTTATAGAGTAGATAGATTATATCTACTAGGATAGTTGATCATGTATCTCAGTTATAAACCTTTTCAAGCTTTATTATTGATGATGAATTTGATCATTTAGATGATGATCACACTAATAATGTGGAATTTGACTTTGAGGATATTTTTGGTTACTTGAACTTGGGTATTCTCACATGTGATCCAGTTCTTGAACTTTGTATTCCATCTCCTCCATCTATTGTTGCTTACGATGAGACTAGTATTGATACATCTATGGATTCTTATGATTCAATGTAGTAGGAAATTTCTTATCTTCAAGATACAACTACTTGGGATAAGTACGTGATAAACATTGAAGGTTTATTTTGTGACTCTTATCTTTTAGACTTGGAGGACACTATTGAGGAAATTCATATTCTCTTTGCTGTTAGATCTTATGGAGTTTCATCACCTCCTTTAGATGTTATGGGGGAATCTTTAGACCCTCTTATTATTTTCCACATGATCATGTGTCACAACTTGACATTGGCTTTGAGACTCTTGAGCAACATTTGGAGTCACTTTCATATTTGGATCTTTCTCTACATTCATATCTACTAGATTTTAGATGTCCATATTCATCAGTGTGGCATGGAATGCATGATTAAGGAGTGGTATATTTTAGTATCAACAAAGAGACACATGATTATAGTTTAGATACTTTATAAATTTTAAGTTTTATTCCTTCATATTCATTTTAGGAATGGGAATACATCATGAATATGCCTTTGGTAAATTTTTTCTACATAAGGGGAGGAATGTTGTTCAATGTTCATGGAACATCTTCTACATCTAGTTTTGAGAATCTACTATTGACACATATTATACATTGAGAGGGGGATATAAGGTTTATGTTCTTCTCTCTTATTGGGGGATTTTTTTGTCACATGGGGTTTTGCCCTTTTCATATTTTGAGAGAATTTTTTATTTTCTCCATTTTGGGGAGGATTTTTTTCCATTGGGGTGAAGCCACAATAGTGGTTTACAATTTGACGGAGGAAGGAAAATTGAGAAAAAATGACCCCATGGCAAACTTTTTGATTTTGGGGGTTCGTACGAACTTGAAGGTTCACATGAACCAAAAATGGGTTTGCTTGAACTAGGGTTCAAGCGAACCCATTCAATGCTTTTTCTGCCCAAAAAGCAATCAAAATACATGTAATCAAGGTGGTTCGCTCGAACTCCCCTAAATCTTGATTCTTCCCCTCAGACACAAACAAAACCTAATTTTTTACACTTCAAAGTTTGGTTTGAGGATGATTTTTGAGGATTCTTCAGAAACCCAACTAGAAATAGGTAGTCCTCAGAACGAGCTATCCAACGAATATAATTTGTATGTTTTGGTTTCATTATGTATTTATTTTTTTAGTTTTATTAAACATAGGATTTTCATAGAAAATGAAGGTCTTTGTTCTGCACATGTGGAAAAATAGTAGATTATCAAAATAAAAATTGAAAAATATGAGTGCACTAGATATTGAAGTCCTTGATCCAACAAAAAAAAAATTGAATTTCGATACATACAAAAAAATTTACACGTTATACAGTCGCGCTACGTCTGAATTGTAATTGGTTTGACTTGGAAACTTGATTAAAGAAAAAATATTCAATAAAAAACTATCTAACCAAGTGGAAGCACTATATATCAGAGTTACAAATCTAAATTCAAAAGAATTATATTTTTATCCTTCATGGAAAAAAAATTATGCGTTATATGGTGTGCATCACTTTTTAAAATTGTTCTTTTCTAAAAAAAGCTAGCTTTCGTTTGAGATGGAAAAAGAAGTACAATTTGATTCCAAAATTTTTGAAAAAAATAATTTTAGAATCTATAGAAAAAATGTGATGAGACTCTAGTTTGCATCATCTTCAAATTCCTCACGGTTTAGCTGCTATAGGTGCCCGAATGTGAAGATTTAGTTGAAAATAATAATTTTAGTGTCCACTTTGGCCAAAAATTGTAAACCACTATTGTGGGATCACCCATTGGGTTTTCTTTTTTTCTATGTTTATGAGAGATTAACTTGTATATGGGTACCTAACTTGGAATATTATTTGATACCCATCATTATATCTTTTCATCATTGCATCTTCATATGATTTCTCGTTCTCCCTAAGTTGCACTTAAGGGGGTGTTGGTGTGAACAAGGATATTACCTAACTGATTTACTTCTAGTTCTTATTCACACTAGTATAGCTAAGTTTACTTAGGGTACACATATGATACTTATCACTTTGTATATCATATCATAAGATCAAGAAACTTTTCATAATATTATTTTATCCTATGTCTCACCTTCACCTATATAACTAAGGGCCTCTCATACATTACTTGTATATTGTAAATGATCATTCTATTAAAATTATTTGATAGGAATACAATTTATTCTTGTCATAATGATCTTCTCATTTCATTGTACTTTCCATTAAGTCTCGAGATTTTGGGTGGCTATCTCCATAGCTGAATCTTATATTTATTTCTTTTCATCATATAAAATTGCAATTCTTGTGTGCTAATTTTGGCTTATTACATGATCCAAAAATTTGAATATTTTGACACATTTTCTCTTGTTTAATAGCATATTTACCATTATGATTAAAATTATCATTTAATTAGGTATTCAAATTGCAAAAAAACCTAGGTAAAAAATAAATGTCTAGGCCAAAAATTTTGTGTATAAATTTGGAACACCTTTTGGTCACTTCAATCAATAAAAATTGTTAATGAGCACCATTCTTAGGATCTAAAACTAAAAAAATTCTTACTCCAAACTTGAAAACAACCTCTAGAGGCCCTAGGAAACACTCGAGTCTAAACTTGGGAACATCGTGGTTAGCACAACTACGTTATAATAAGATTTTTTCTAATTTTATGGGAATTACTCCATTAGTTGGCTTATTTAGTTTAATTATAATTTACCTTACATGGTATCCTTATGAACCATAAGGTCTCCATCACCTCTTTTTATCTAGAGCATGATGCTATACAATGGTACCAATATTTCAAGAAGAATAATAATGTCACACCTGCTTGAGATGAGTTTTCTAAAGGTATCTCACTCATTTTGGCCTTGATTCTTATGAAAATTCATTGGGCCATTCTATAAATTGTGCCAAATAAGATCCATTTGTGAGCACCAAAATTAGTTTGAATTTCTAGCCAACTAGTTTGTAGGACTTGATGATGTTATTTTTTATTATAATTGATTCATTAGTGGATTGAAAGATGACATTTGGGATGAAATGAAATTTTTTAATCCACAAGAAATGTGGATACCATTGGGTTGGCCAAATTGGTTGGAGACAAATGTGTTGCTCAATTTTGTACCTATAAAACTCCATTATTTAGAAATCCACTACCTTCTCATCCTCCATTAGCTCCCACCTCTTGTGCGACACCCATCAAGCACTTAAGTAATGTTGAGATGAGAGCTCATTGTGATAAGGGGTTATGCTAGTTTTTTTGTGGTAGATATTTGTTAAATCTCAAATTTGTGGAACAAAACTTATATATTACATGTGGAAGCAACACATCCCTTTTGAATGAATTTGAGAAACTATAGGACAAACCAACCATGCAAGGTGATCTTGTACATTAATCTCATGAAGAACCATCCATTAATATTTCCATCCATACCTTGGTTGGAATTACCACACCTAGACAATATAAGGTTAAGGGTACTTCAAAAATAATCCTTGACTATCCTTATGAACTCTAACAATACCCGTAATTTCATATACTTGTAGATTGCATAATAATTAGACTACTATGTATCTTTTCTCTAGTTTCAAGGTCATGATTGGTAATGGTAAACATTTTGATGTAAAGGGGAATACTAAGAAGTCTTTCTATTATAGATTAGACTTTACAATTTGATATATTTATCTTTTTGGATAAGGCCTAAAAGTTAGCTAGAATGATGCTACAAGTAGTCTACATGTCATCTATATGTTATTATTTGTGCAACAATATTAAGAAAAAATATGGTGCTAGAATTTTGTCATACAATTGGCATACAACTAGATTTTTGCCTATATTTGTTGTTGATATGAAAAGCTAAGATGTTTAATTTTTAGGAATATATTTTTAATTTATAGTAGTTAGTTGCTTTAATAGAAGTTTTTTTAACACAAAAGGTGGAGATCACCTATAATAATATTAATATTATAAAAATGTACAATATACAGAAGTTTGTGGAGATGGCTATCCAAGCCAGAAGCAATAAAACCTAAACAACTAGATATAAGAGAATTCTATATAAACCACCATACAAAAAACAACGTCAACCACAATCAACTACTATCATGAGTGCTAGGTGAATGATCATTTGGAAGATGGGTTTATACACAATGAAAATAAGCAATAAATTTGGTTAGTTAAAAATAACCACCTATTTTAATAGAAGTTTAACATTAGTACATTTTTTCTTTTTCTTTCTATTTAAAATTCTTCAAAATGTCTTAGTATATGGCTAAAAGTTAAGTGCTTGAATTTTTATTTTTTGGGAAAACATCAACACACTTTTATCTATGTAGGTAGTTTTATACTTACTTGAGTTTCCCAATATTGTTGATTATCATGTATATATTAGATGCCTAAGCTTAAAATATTTTATGGTGTTCTACTTAAGCTATTACTTTATTTTTATAATAACAAATAGTTAGTTTTTGATTAGTGATAAACAGGTTCTAGTAAAATGTTTTTCAAATTTCTATTGTTGCAAGTGATATGTTACTTTCAAAATATTTTCAAAGGAGATGTTTTAATTACTTCTTCTCTTGAAAGAACAAATGCACAATATTTAAAATATTTACTTGGTATCAAAGCATTTGAATATATTTTTTTTAGCGTATTTTGGATTGGAGGTGTAATAATTGATCATGAAAAATTATAATTCTCTTTTTATTTTATAATTTAGTGGACGTATTTTAATTATTAGAGTATAAATATGATAATTTTATTAGTTTTTTATGGGTGGGTTTTGAAGTTAGTTATGAAGATCCAATTGATTGGTCAATATTTCAGTCAATAATAGATAAGCTAAGAAGAAAGCCAACTAGAATAACTCCTAAAATTTGTGTATCACATTCATACTAATTTCGATAGACACTTATTTTTAATAATTGTAGGTGCAATGTCAACCAAGGATGCTCGAAAGATTCTATAAGAGGCTTACCAAAGAATTGACCAAGTTAAAGTGGTTAGGCTATAAACCTTAAGAGATAATTTGAAAATATTGGAATGTAAGAAGCTAAATGTGTAGGTGATTATTGTGAGAGAGTTAAGGATGTGTTTAATAACATAAATACTCTTAGAAAATTAGTGGACAAAGAGATGGTTGTGAAGAAGGTTTTAAATAATCTAATACCAAGATGAAATCATATTTTCATCATAGTTGAAGAGAGAAAGTATTTGAAAACTTTATATTTTAATCAACTTGTTAGTTCTCTTATGCCCCATGAAGAGACTAAAATATATATTTGAAGAAAGTGGAGAAGAGTTTTATCTCAAAATTTAAGATCTCAAAGAATGAATGTGTTGACACAAGAAACCAAGGACAATACAAATAAAAGAAATAGAAATTTAAAGAGAACAACTTGTGCAAGAGGAGGTTCAAATGCAAGAAGAAGAGGTAGAGTGATAAAATAAATGTTCAATGTTTTTGATAAGGAAAAACAGGTTTTCAAGGGACCCCACAACCCTTTACAACATAGATAAATTGTAAAAAGACTAAATCAATAAAACCAGCAGCCCAGAAAAACCAAAAAGCTGACAAAAGAAAAAACC
>VDFB02234565.1:0-15275 GCA_007258455.2 Sequoia sempervirens
TGGTTCATTAAATAGTTTTTAAATGACCTTTTAAGTTGTTTTTAGCATCTTTGATGGTCATCATTCTTCATTTTGTTCTTCTCTTCCTCCTATGATCATTTTAAAAGCCCCAAGATCTTATTTAAGCATAGCTTCGAAGGATTTGATCAAATTGTGTGATTGGTCATCCTATGGTTCCTTTACTTCAGACTTTCCTAGTAAGTCGTTTCCCTGGTTTTTATATTGTTTGTTTTTTTTATTAATCTTAGTTTTCTTCTTCACTCATTCCTTTGTCTATATTTTTCTTGTTTGGGTATGTTTGTTCTTAGTTAGAGTTCTATTTTCTTTTACATTCATGTCATGTGATCTTTCAAACCCTATTTTTGTTTGAAGTTATTTTAGAAACCCTAGACTAAAAACTACAAGATCTAAATGTTAGGGTTTGATGAGTTAGCGAAAATGATTGAGCATATAACCTAATTGTTCTAACCCTATTTTGAAACCTTTGTTTCATATCCATATATGTATTGGCATGAGGAAATTCTACTATCACATCATGATCTTTCTCAAGTCTCATAGATAGGTAATGGCATTTATTTTTAGCACCAATACATGTCAAAACTACCACCAATGTCACATGTGGTAGCGTTAATTTTTAGTGCTATTTGAGTATAGGATATAATGTAAGAGTAATTGTTTTTCAATTTGTTTTCTGACCTAATACTAAGATTTGGGAGCGAAATTTTTCACCACTCCTAAGAATATGAGATTTTCCTTAATATGCACAAGCGGTGAAAATTGATGTCTCTACATATGACTTATAATATTCTCTAATATGCATGAGCACTGAAAATTAGCGTCATTGCATAAAATTCACATAAAGATATGTCAAGGCGGTTAAAAAGAGCACCTATACACTGAACTACACCAAAGAAATTTCAAGCATTTAATAGCACTAAAATTCAACAAATATGCACAAAGTGAACTTCCCTAATATGCAAGGGTGCTGAATTTTAGTGCCCCTACACAAAATCCTAAATTTTTCACTAACTCCCAGAGAATTCCAAAATTGCATTTCGAGCTCTATTTCGCCTGCTTTCACTCAATTTTTCTCACTCCATTACTTCCATTCACTTGCTCCAAAGTGATCATTTTTATTTTCCATACTCCCTCATCAAGATGCATACTCTCCTAATATTGGAAAAATATCTTGTTTTCTTGTAGTTGGTTCCCATCTCCTTTCATGCATTCCTTGAAGGCATTCATTGTAAGATATCAATGGTCTTGTGGTACACCTAATGATAACTGAAGAGTCACCATCATCAAGCAAGAAGGGAAAAATGAAATACAAATACTAAGTTGTTTATCCACATAGTCACATACAAGATCGATGAGATCAAGGATACAAAAATTGGTCCTCTTGATATGTATGACTTTGTTAAAAGAATAGAGAAGCAACCTTTGGAAAATGATTTGGAGGCCATTTTTCATAGAAACCTTCATCGAGTAGCCTCATTTCCAATAGCATCTCATTGTCTAGAGTTTGTGCTGCAAGTTGCCTCACACTACATCAACGATGATAGAAGTGTTAGAGACTCTTCAGGATAGGTAATGATGAGGTTGGATGTTGATTTCTTTGGCATGGTTTTCCATGTCCCAACCATGGAGAAATATACAGATATGACTATTCAACATTCCCAAGAATCTTAAGATAAAAATAAAAATGAATCCAAGTAGTTGATTAACATGGAATGGTTGAAAAACCATAGGCATAAAATTTCGAGATGGCCTAAAACCTTCCTCATAGTTATTTCAAGGTGGATGTATGTGATATGATCACTCTTCTAAGCAAAGTGAAAGGATTTCCAACTTCACCAACTTTCCAAGAATGGATGTATGAGTACATTAGGATAATGAAGAAAAAGAAGAATCAAATTGATTGTGGTGCCCAAATCAATGATGAAATCCGTGAAAAAATCATCAACACGCACTCTACTTTGAAGTTCTATATGACTTCATACCTAGTGTACATTGTAACGATAATGATGTAATATCCAGGTCTAACAACTGAAGGAGAATAAAGACATTTACAAGGAAAATGTTTAGCACTATGCTTTTTTGTTGAGGAGAATCACATATTCTTCAAAGAATGTGCAACTTGTGGCAATGAGTATTGAAGAACCCATGGTTCAAAAAGTTTAAAAATGTTACTCTAAAGGAAAAATCATATATGAATTTATTGATAGAATAATCGAACAAGGTTCACAATACATTATTGTTGCAGAGGAGAGGATTGACCAAATATCCAAGATCAATCTAAATTTGGACAAGACAGTGAGTACAATTTCTACTGAGAATAAGGAAATGGAGCAAAATATTGAGTCATGGATTCAGTTGAAGAGAGAGAAGTTGAGCAAGTTAGTGGGAGTTGGGGTTATTCCCAACAAGGAAAAGTATGTGGAAATTAAAGAATCTATCAAAAACCACATACAAGTCATCAAGACTCTAATCAAGGGAGCTCAATAGGTGCAAGAGGATGTTGAAGGACATCATGTTGTCATGGTGAATAGAATTGAAGAGTTTTTGAGGAGATTTCTTGATGGCGACCACATATTTGTTCCGGCAAGTGAGATTATCCAAGTTTTCAAAGAAGCTATTCAGAAACAAGTAGAAGATGAAGCATTTTCATTAGATTCAATGGACACTTTGTGTGATGTGTAGTTGACCTTGGAAAATATAAAAACACATCTAGATAGATGTAAAAAGGTTTGTTCTGCTACAAAGAAGTCCATCACAAAGGTTCATACTATTATTAACTACACTTTTGGACCATACCAGATAATAATGTAGGAGATTTTGAAGAACTATGAATATTTCCAAGCATAAATAAAGGCACCATAAATCCTTTTACATTTCTAAAGATAGCTAGATTTCATTCTTTTTGTCAAGCTTTATGTAAATAGACATTGGCATTTTTACATGTCTTGAATGCAATTACATGTAAAAATAGAGAACTATGAAGATTTGGACCAGACCAGATAGTAATGCAGGAGATTTTGAAGAAATATGAAGATTTCCAAGCATAAATCAAGGCACTATAAATCCTTTTAAATTTCTATAGATAGCTAGATTTCATTCTTTTTATCAAGCTTTATGTAAATAGGCACTGGCATTTTTACATGTCTTGAATGCAATTACATGTAAAAATAGAGATGTCATCCTATAATCATGGATATTACATTTGAATAATTCAATGTTAGTTAGGGTTTTTCCTAGAATAGTTCATAGCTCTCACCTATAAATAAGAGAGAGTTGTATTGTTTTATTTACCTTTTTTCTAATGCAACGAAGTGCTACTCATTTGCAAAGCAATTTTTGAGACTTTGAGTTCATATTGTGATACTATTGTCAATCAATAAAGAAGGCTGAATTGAATACAAAATATTATTTTAGATCAATTTCAACAAGTTTTAATGTTCTTATGTCTTTCAAAATAGTTTATCTTATTATTCAATTGGATTAGCAATGTTTTATTAATTGAGATTGGAAGGCTTTCAAGTTGATTTGTGTAGACTTTGTGCTATGCCTTTTATTTGGAATTGTGTAATTGTTGGTAATATTGTTGAATGATCTTCAAGACTTTGTGCTTGAAATTCCTCATTAATATGTGGACCTTTGCATGGAGTGAATTGGAATACTTTGTGCCCCAATTTAAATCACGGGTTACTTTGTTGAAGAACTCATCTTTGAAAACCATGAAAATAATTTGTTCTTATGGGTGTTTTTCAGTTATGTCTATTTGATAATACTGGTACTCCTAGGCTATGCTTTGACAAGTTAGAAGTATTGGAAATTATTGCTTAGTTTTTATTTAAATTTATAGAGCATCATGAAATCAAAAAAGTGGAACATTTTAAACATATTTTCTGAAATAAGAGAGAATCATGAATGTGACAAACCCCCATATGATTAGTGTAGAGTACAATACACTAATCATATTGTAAAGATTTGAATATTTTACTTTAGTTTCGGTAATCAGTAAGAAGGGAACCTCCCCTTTCTAACATGAGAGATTTTATCTCATAACAACTATGGGTGAAATTCAAATTTTGTAATCTATAAAGGGATTACATAATTTACACCCAATAGAATAAAACATGAAAGTCAATAAAACTAGACTAATTTACCTCCACCAACGTGTCTAGTCTTACTCCATTATATGTGATAATGCTAATTCAATAGTATGTGGATTTCTCATAAAACCTTAGCATAACCTTGTTTAATAAAATGAGTATAATATGGATTTAAGATTCATAAAAATTT
This sequence comes from Sequoia sempervirens, assembly GCA_007258455.2. Classification (NCBI taxonomy): domain Eukaryota; kingdom Viridiplantae; phylum Streptophyta; class Pinopsida; order Cupressales; family Cupressaceae; genus Sequoia; species Sequoia sempervirens. The sequence continues at coordinate 4,303 of VDFB02234565.1, forward strand.
GTGAAGAGATTGAATTCCTAAATGAAGGTTGTTTTATAGCTTGTACAAATATTTGATCAAATTTGTAGGATGTTTGGGGAGATCAATGGATGAGGTTGGTTGAGATTATAATGAACGTGCAAGTGACATATGTCATGATGAAGGGATAATATATGGAATTAAGTGGTTACATGGACCAAATGACTAGATGCATGAGTGGATGAAGTGGAATTGAGTAAGACTAAACAAAAGTTTCTTTTCAATCAACTCACTAAATTTAGTGATAAAATAATATAAATAGAATGATATATTTAGGAAATAAATAAAATAAATTTTTTTTAATTTTTTAATTTTAGAGGAAAAGAAAATTCAAATTAAATAATTTATTCAATTTTAGAAGAAAGATTAGCTAATTAAATGATTTAAAATTATTTAATCAATGTGGATAGAGGAAAATTAAGAATTTAATTAAAAAATTAAAGTTATTTAATTAATATGAATGATGAAAAATTAAAAATAGTTAAATAATTAAAAAATATTAATTAAAGTGGTTGGAAGAAAGTGATTAATTAAACAATTAAAAATTGTTTAATTAGTGTTGATAAGAAGAAATGATAAATTAATTAAATAATTAAAATATTCAATTAATATTGATGAGGGAAAATGATGAAATAATTAAATAATTAAAAAATGTTTAATTAATAGTGATGAAGGGTTGATAATAGATGACAAAAATGATGTTAGTTGAGATGAAATGTGTTAATCCTTTTTAGGTGTCTACATTTTTCCCCTATTTGAGACAATGTTCTCTCTTGTGTTGTTTCAAAGACTTGCTACTAACATAAATTTTAGGTGATGGTGTGTCTTAGTGTGCCTTAGTGGATTGATGGATGAAGGTTCAATGGTAGGTTGCCCCCTTTAGAGATCAACCACAAAAATAAATTTCAAGGTGTTACCACCTTTTTGGTAGCCCATACTCAAAACACATCCACTCCCTTTGGGTAAAATAAACACATTGAGTAATTGCATTTATGTCTTGGTTTTTAAAGTTATGTTAGGTCCCAAAACAGTTTTCATACTTCCCTTTTTCATGATGGTTCAATTAATTTTTCCTAAGTTATCTTTGTGTCAACCCTTGTTAAGTTTTGGAATAGCTGTCAAGTCCCAAGGTGATTTTCATAACTTGGGTTTCACCAACGAAAGGAGGAAGATTAAGAAAAAATGAGTCCCTTTCAAAAAAAAATATATGTTTCCAAACTTCTGTCATTCCTAATAGGGTTGGGAAACCTAATCCATTTCTGTAGCGAATTTTCTAAAAAGATTAAGTATTCCTCCTAAGGGTTCTTTCTAGAGGCTATAATGAAAAAGGGGCTCCCAGGGGTATTTTTAAGTGTGTCGTATGCATGATGGATAAAGCAGGTGATAGTTTCATCCATATAACTTATGAGGATTTCAAAAATTTAAAATCATTTTTGAAACACTACCCAAAGTCTGACATTTGTGCATTTAGACTACTTATGAGCTATTATTTGTAGAAGAAGTAATGATACTAGAGATAAATACATTGCAGAAATAATATTTTAATGCACAACCATTGAGATGCATTATAGAGATTAAAAAATGAAGAATATTACACAAAAAAATGGAAATACACAACTATAAGCATATATTTCCACATTGCACGAAGCTAAGTAGAAAGCTTAAAAGATATATATATATATATATTACAAGCTAAAATTTAGGTCTTCAGCACATGGGTTTCTAAGAAGAGAGTGAACATGAGAATCTTGATGCCCTCAATCACCTCCTAGAGGTGTTATATTTGTGTAAGGGAGAATAGGTTCTCATTAAACTCAATGAAGTGAGTGAAAGTCTCCAACATGTTGCATTCCAACTGGTACATAGAAGAGAAATCACTTGCCTAGCCTACTCGTTCCTCAATGTAGTGTCCATGTATATTGCATCACCTACCAAACCTACACATGTATACTCGAACAAGCTCCCCAAGGAATATTTGACATAGGGCAAGTAGATTGATCTAACTAGATGCTTAGCAAATTGATTTCCCCCACTCAAACTTCCTAGAGGTGCAAACATTGTTGTAAATGAAACACTCCAATAAAGATGAGTTGCATATGTGAACTTGGGAGAGGAGGTGCTCATCAATTATCTTCTGAATTACTCCTCCCTCCACATCGCTACAAATGAGGAAGACCTCCCTCTGCTGGTCTCTAACCAATATCATCACTATGCTACACTTGACTCCCCAAATAGTGAGTAAGTCACATGTCTCGTCAAGAACTACATCACTAGTAGTTCTCGACATATCTGAAATCATGATTATCATTAATGGGAATGAAATTAATCCAACTAATTTATAGAAAAAAGGGAGTAAATGAGTAAAGTTTTCTCGAGAATGCAATTGATAAGGACACTCAAGTGGCTTCAAATTTAATGAACTCAACTAAGTGATGTGAATCTAACAAAGTATGTGTTTTTCCATCAGGAAAGCTCCTACATTTAAACTATCATTATGAATATGCTCCTAGTTGGAATTTCACATGAGTTGAAGCACACGAGGCTCGTCTGCAGAGTTAGCGATACCTTCTCATATCCCAATCAATTAGGAGAAGTGATTTAATCATAACCCATCCAAAAATTGGCCATTAATCATTATGTGTCTTGGTTGAGTAGAGAACAAACCTCCATGAAATGCTTATTTGTTGATTTGGTGGTTACATTCTCTCAAGAATCAGTTTTCAAGAAATGGCTAGTTGTTAAAATCAAATATTTTTTAAAATATGATTTAATATGATATTGATAGGGTTTAAATTTGGACCCCCCTTGTGATGTGATGCATGAGTGAGAATTAGTCTAAATAAGGATCAAGTTTTGTAATTTTGGTTTCTTCTTGGTCTTTATTATCTATGATGCAACCACATTAGGAGGGTCCTCAAAGAGAAAAATCTAGACCATGCAACACAAGTAACACAATGAAAGCAACATACAATATGGAGGAAAATGCAAATATAATTATTCTCATTAACATAAATCTCAATTACATTTAGTTGGCAACATCTGGGCTTACAAATTTAGCTCACAGGCCTGATATAACATGTCCTAATTACAACATTCTAATATGCTCCTATATCTGAGCTGAAATCTTACAATTCAGATCAATCTTTATCTACTCAATCAACTACTACCACTACTACCACTTTCTAAATATTGATTACAAGCTTTATATCATATCTGTGATTCTAGAAACATTTGCATCAACCAAAGATCATCACATTCTCCAAAGAAAAGTAGCATGTCTTGAATAGATTCATTACTAGATTTAGTTACTCCACTAATGGGTGCGCCTGGGTGAATGTGTTGCCTGATAGAAGGTCAGTTTTCGGCAGATATTTAAGATCACTCTTCGGGATCTGGTCATTCTTTGGCAAGCTGAGCTCTTCCCTGCTGGGCTCAGTTTCTGCATTACAGGATGTTCTTTTATCTTCCACGAGTATTTCTCCCATCTATGATATCCAAAATCTCTTCAATCTCATCTATTTATTGTTTAGGAAACTGATTCTCCAATTTTTCTTCACTATCTTTACTAAACTCTACTTCATGGTACTGATATAGATCTACAATGTTGAATATAGGTGATATACCCATGCCTTCTTGTAGCTCCACTTCGTATGCATTTCCTAAATCAAATTTCTTCCAGATTTTACAAGGTCTAAACTTCCTCATATTTAGCTTGTTGTATGTTCCAACTAGAAATATCTCCTTCCTCAAATATACCATCACTTCATCTCCAACTTCAAATTCCTTTTGTCTCATCTTTTCATCTATTTTGTCCTTATACTTTCAGTTCATGTCTTCCAATTGTTGTTTCACTTGAGTATGCACTTTATTCATATGTTCTGCAAATTCTTATGCTTCTACACTACTCTTATCTTCCATACTGATGTCTCTCAACTTTGATATACCTCTAGAATGAACTCTAGTAAAAATCTCAAAAGGTGTCTTTCCTATACTCCTATTCACTGAATTGTTGTAAGTAAACTCTTCTTGTACAAGGACTAAATACCAACTTCTGGTCTTCTCTCCAATCAAACATCTCTACAAATTCCCTAAAATCCTATTTACTACCTTTGTCTATCCATCAGTCTATGGGTGAAAAGTAGAATTCAAACCTCAAATCTGTCTTCAGCTTCTTCCAAAGTGTCCTCCAAAAGTAACCAACAAACTTTACATCTCTTTCTAAAACATTACTCCTAGGTAATCCATGCAATCTGACCACTTCTCTAAAAAGAAGTCTGCTACATGTATTGCATCAGTTGTGTTCTTACAAGGTATGAAATCTACCATTTTAGAAAATCTATCTACCACCACAAATACAGAATCATTACCTCTTTGTGTCTTGAGCAAACCAAGTATGAAATCCATGTTGATATCTTCCCAAGGTCTCCCTAGAACTATCAAAGGCTTATACAATCCAAGATTCTGACTACTTCCTTTTGCAACTTGAAAAAATCTACAGCTCTACAAAAATCTCCTAACATCCATATGAATCTATGGCCAAAAGTAATTCTTACTCACCAATGCCACTATCTTATCAACTCCAAAGTGTCCTCACATTCCTCCACTATGCTTCTCCTTCACTAAGTTATCCCTCATTGAACTTTGGGGTATACACGATTGATTTCCTCTAAACAACATATCTACCTGAATGAAATAATCCAACCATTGGCTTCTATCCTCTAAATCAGTTCTTTACAAGCTCTCCAAGGTTCTACAAAATCTGGGTCTCTCTCATACAAGTTCTTCAACTCATCAAAGCCTAATACCCCCACTCTCATCTCTATTAGTAAATTCCTTCTCCTACTCAAAGTATCAACAACTCTATTTGAATTTCCACTCCTATGCTTCAAAAAAAAAGTATAGCTCTACAAGAATTCTATCCATCTCATTGTCTCTGATTTAACTTACCTTGACTATTCAAATATTGCAATTCCTGATGATCCGTGTACAACACAAACTCCTTAGGAAACAAATAATGTCTCCACTTTTTCAAGGCTTGAACTATAGCATTAAATTCTTGATCATACACTGAATATCTTCTTCTAGCATCATTCAATTTCTCATTGAAATAAGCTATAGGTCTTCCTTCTTGACTCAACATTGCTCCAATTGCATTTCCACTTTCACCACAATCTACTTGAAATACATTATTGAAATATGGTAAATCCAACACAGGCTATTTAGTCACCTTCTGCTTCAAAAATTTAAAACTAGAGTCTACTCCAGACATCCATCTAAAATCCTTCTTATCTCCTCTCATTGTTTTTGTCATAGGACTACAAATAGAATTGAAATTCCTAATGATATTTTAGAAGAAACTAGCCAATCCATGAAATGATATTACCTCTCCAATGCTATCTAATGATTTCTCTTACCTTCTTAGGATCCATATTCAATCCATCCATAGATATCAAAAATCCCAGATATACCAAATCCTCCTTCATGAAACTACACTTCTTAATGTTTATCAACAACTACTCCTCTCTCAACCTCTACAAAACTTGTCTCATATGCAACAAATTTTCTTCTCTACTCTCTTACTGAAAATCAAGATGTCATTCAAATACACAATCACAAATTTACCCAAGAATTTCTTTAATACCTCATTCATCAACCTCATGAAAGTACTCGGTGCATTTTTCAATCCAAAAGGCATTGCCAACCACTCATACAATCCTTCATTTTTCTTGAATGCTATTTTCTACTCATCCCCTTCTCTTATTCTGATACGATGATATCCACTCTTCAAATATATCTTTCTAAAGTATCTAGCTCCACTCAAAAAATCCATAATGTCATCCATCTGGGGTAAAGGAAATCTATACTTCACCATGATCTTATTTATGGCTCTAGAATCTGTACGCATCCTCCATTCTCCATCCTTTTTAGGTGCTAGTACAACTGGTAATGCACATGGACTTAGGATTTCTTTGATCAAACCCTTCCTCAACAATTATTGCACTTTTCTATTCAACTCTTCATTCTCTGTCGATGTCATCCAGTGTGATACTTTATTAGGAAAACTAGCTCCAGGAATCAGATCCATACAATGACTAATACTCCTCAAAAATCCATCACGTGCATTATCTGAAATGATCTCCTCATACTCAGTCAACAATTCCTTTATCTCTTCCAAGTGATCTTCTACATGCTTCAATTCTTCAACCTTCTTAGGAACTAAGAAATAACACACATTCTCATGTCTCAATCCATCAAGGAATCTCCTTCCATCAACAAGGAAAACCCTAGCATTCGTACAAACCTCAACTATAGGAACATCTTCTAATGGCAACAAAATCTGCTTCATCCCATTAGCAAAAATGGTGTATATATTATTCTTTCCATTATGGATAGCCTGTCTATCATACTTCCAAGGTCTTCCCAACAAAACATGGCATACATCCATAGGCATAATATCTCACAAAACTTCATCATGGTAATTTCCTATCTTCAATTTCACCAAACATTGTTCGCTTACCAGTATCTTATGCTCATCCTGAATCCAAGCTATCTGATAGGGCTTCAAGTGTTTCAACCTTTCCAACTTCAATTTAGTCACCATCTCTTCAAAAACCAGGTTCTCATAACTTCCACTATCAACAATCACCTTACAACATTTACCTGCTACCTTGCATTTGGTCTGAAACAAATTCTTTCTCTGCAATGGCTCCTGCTCCATTTCACTCTGACATAATAATCTCCTATTCACCAACACTTCTCCATCTTCCAGTTTATTATATGATCCAACACGATCTTCCTCAACAAAGGTTTTTCTTCTATTGTTCTCTATCTTTCTACTTGTCTCTCCCTAATTACATTCAAATGCTCTATGTCCTTCTCCACCACATTTATGGCAAGTTCTCTTGAATACTCTTTTCTCTTTTCCTCTATCATCTCTTCGATATCCTTCATTATGGTAACTACCATATCCCCCTCTTCTGTAATAGTTTCCATCACTCTTAGGATATGCATTATCATTCTTACTAACCCCCTTATCCTTATTTTGATCTAGAAAAGATCATGTTCCTCCTCTAGCAAAAGTTCTTCCTCTTTGAAATCTTCCACCTCTTCCTCTCTATCTCTACTCATGTATCTTATTCAACTTCTCTTCTGCCTTTAGGGCACACTGATATGCATCTTTCACACTCACCAACTTGATCAAACTAATTTCATCCTATATAGATGACCTCAAACCATTCACATATCTGGCTACTTGCTCAATTTCCTCCTCTAAATGTCTAGACCTGATGCTCAACTTATAAAACTCCTTTGTATATTATGTCACACTTGAATCTTTCTTCTTCAAATTTTGCAACTTTTAGAACAAAATAATCTGATATAATATGCAGGAATAAACTATCTTCAACTTATTCATCATCCGATCCCAAGACTTTATCTTTTCTTTTCCTCTTCTTTGCCTATCTATCTACAAATATTCCCACAAAGGGATGCATGTCCCTCTCAACTTTGTACAAAGAAAATTTCACCTTCTTATCAGTGGTACCCTCAAATTCAAAATAATTTTCCATCTCTATAATCCAATCAATCAATTATTTTGAATCCAACTTACCATTATAATCTGGTGGATTGAAATGGGGTTTTGTATTCTCTCTAGTTAGGGCTCTTATGAACCTCTCTTCTCCCTAATCTAGGCCAGTTTGCTCTTCTCTTCCTCTTTCATCTTGAAATTCTACCTCTTCATCACTCACATCATCAACTGGTCGACCTCTTCTTTGGGTCATTTCGATTGCAGCTAATCTAGAAGCAATTCCTCTCAACATCTCCATTAAAACTAGGTCTGCATCTCCACGCACTCCATTTCCTCTAACATTTCTTCTTCCTTCCATATTTACAAAAGCCCTTTGTAGTTGCAGGTCGGATCCTCAATCCACCACCCAACAACGAATTTTCTATAGGAATCCAAAAATTTTGATGACTTCGCATGGATTGAATCTTTCTCTAATACCAATCTGACACAACCATAGTAGGAGGGTCCTCAAAGAGAAAAATTTGGACTGTGCAACACAAGTAACACAATGAAAGCAACACAAAATATGGAGGAAAATGTAGATACAACTATTCTCATTAATAGAAATCTCAATTACATTCATCCAGCAACATCTAGGCTTACAGATTCAGCTCACAAGCCTAATATAACATGTCCTAATTACAACATTCCAATATGATCCTATATGTGAGATGAAATCTTACAATTTAGATCAATCTTTATCTACTCAATCAACTAATACCACTACTACCACTTTATAAAGATCAATTACAAGCTTTATATCATATCCACAATTCTGGAAACATCTGCGTCAGCCAAAGATCATCACATTCTCCAAGGAAATAAAATGTAATGTGCGCATGAATAGGTTAGACTCAAATTTGAATTACTCCATCAGCAGGTGCATAAAATGAAGTGTGGACCTATAGTGAAGGTTGGGGACACTCCAAAGAACATTTAAGACCACACCATTGAGATCCACAAGTCATGAGAACGATCCACAAATGATCAAATTAGCCACTAGGCTTGAAGATTATTCTGGTGCCGGTTCAAGAAACTACCATGAAATCTGGAATTAATAACTTGCTAGAAAAAGATCCAATCACACTCAAATCTTGGAATAAGGAAAATTAACATGTCCACAATGTACACAAAGATCCGTAGGGTCTAGTGAGAAAATATGAGTCCACCAATATGAACTGAGCAAGAAAAAAATAAGAGAAAAATTGAAAGAAAATATTTTTGGTTGATGCAAGATTGCCAAGAACCAAGGATGCTCCTGTATCAATCTATGAGTAGTAAATTTAAATGAAATTCTTAAAATTTATGGATATTTCTTTTTGCTTTCATAGGTGTTAGGATATTCCTTATCTGTGTGGATATGGTATTCAATTTTCTTTCATTTATTTATCTTTAGATGATATCATAATCACTTTGAGTCAATTAATCTAGCTATTAGTAATCCGATCTTTGAGTCATGATATTAGTAGCTTGCAAATCTATTTTTAGTTTAGTTAGTAGTCTAGAAGTTTATTTCAATCACATATGTACCATGGTTATGGGCTAGTGTTATTCTTCCTTTTCTAATTTTTGGTTAAAATCATATCCCCATTTTATTTTAAGTTAAAAATACAAACTCATATCATATTAGGGAGCTATACCTCTTAAAATTTAGAGGAATATCACTAATGCAATGGTGATATCTCCAACTATTGGTGATTAATTTAGTATTTCTATTGGGTAAAATGGAGTCAATTTAAGTTAATAGTTCAAAATACAAATCTATCAACCAACACAAGGAAAGCTTGCAATAAGTAAACAAGGTAGGTTTAGTGAAGAGGAGGGTGGAAAATGAGATCAATTGGGCTACTAAAAAAAGTTTTGAGAGGTATAGGTGTGTGGTCAATTTTGTGAGCGTTAAATATTGAAAAACAAAATGAATTAATCACACCAATATGACATTATATGAAACATAATACTAAAGTAATAAAGATTGCAAACTCAATATCATGTTATCGATGTCGTCCTATCATCCTCTATCTTTAGTATTTTCATTGATTCTAGCTAGCTCTCAGATTGTATGCTAGGCTCAATGAATAGTCCTCCTAAAGAACAAGATTGAATATGAAATGCATGTAATGCTTAAGCTAAGACTTGATTATTCTAATGCTAAACATGATTGCTGAGAATGAAAGACTATTGATGATGCTATGAATAATAAAACTATAATGCTATAGTGCTAAAAATGAAAATTAATCTCTAATTACTCTAATATGTGTTGTGTAACCCTTGCTTGGATTGGTTGTGCTATTTATAGAGTTTTTCAAAAGCTTATGATTGGCTACTATGATCAACGATTGTGAAAATTCTTGGAAGATCAAACGATTGAGGATGGATAAGGTAGAAAATGAAAAGCGAAAGCAATATTTGTTTCTTTTTTCTATGAGGTGAATAAGATGATAAAAGATGAATTGTAAAATCATCTTTTGTGAGATTATGCAAATTTTTTGAAGAAAGATAAATAATAATTATAAATACATTGCAGCTATTTATGGGTGTGAGAATTCTTCTTAAAACAGAATATTTTAACTAATTTGAAGAAGAATAATGGAAGATTTCATAATTAAATAAATATTTAATTATGATTACGAAAAAATATGGAAGATATTTAATTAAACTTTTTGAGAAGTGTGGTATGTAAATGAAATTAATTAAATGAGATATTTAATTAACTAGAAAATAATTTAATTTAATTAAATCAAAAAGACTTAATTAAATTCAAAGTGATAATTAATTAAAATAAATAAAGTGCATTTATTTAATTAATCAAGTGGACATATGAATATGAAATAATTAAATAAAAGTCGATTTATTTAATTATGACAGAAGAATAAAATGAATGAACAATATAATTAAATTAATTAAATTTAATTATATGTAGAAGACTTTAGAGAAATTAATTAAATAATAAATATTTAATTAAATGTCAGGATTAATCAGATATGACCAATTTTATGCATCTACATTTTGCCCCTCTTTGAAGTAATGTGTGAAACGCATTGCTTCAAAGAAAATATTCCTGCTTTCGAAATTTGTTGTGTTTGACTATGCCCCTTTTCTGAAAAAATATGCCCCTGATCTGATTCTGATGTGTTTATGATCGAAAGATGCTGCTAGTGTTAATGATGCCCCCTCGGGAGGTAAATGACTGATGATGATATGAGTTGTTGATACTGTTTGATTTGATGAGGAGAGTTTGACATTGATGTGAATTCACTGATTTAGCTCGCGAAAAATGATGTATAGAGATGCCCCAATGTGAAAAATAAAGTCAAATTTGGATAAAAAGATAAAAATGTCACAAAAGTTACCTTTGGTTGACCTTTAAAAGGTAAAAAGGTAGAAAAGG
>VDFB02234568.1:0-13951 GCA_007258455.2 Sequoia sempervirens
AAACTTGTCTATACTAAAAGCTACACTATCATTTCCCTTTTAAAAAAGTTAATTAACCATCAATTATAAATGATAAAAGAAAAAATGGTATAAAATATTCTATTCATAACCGTAACAATGATACTAAACTTGGTAAAATTTACTAACTCCTATAAAATCAACTTAAAGATTATCCACATTTTCATCTCATCCAACAAGAAAATGTTTCAATGAATCTCTAACATAAACATAGTCATAAGAAAGGCATGAATTCGATTACACAATAGGCACTAAACAGATTTGTTGATGAGGCTTTAGAAACTTTAAGAAAATGCAATGGAAGTTGTACAACCAAATTTCTTATCTAATGCCATCTTCCTTCGTACCTGAGCAAGGAGACTTTAGTCAAGATAGTATGCAAGTGTTTTGGTGGGTATGCATGCAATATGCAAAAACATAGACAAGGAACATGAATCATTTGACAAAATGTCTCAAAGAGATAAAAAGGTAATGCAAAATGTGAAAACTCAGACCAAGCGTGTGATCTATTATAAATTTGATCTTGAAGAAATAATAAAAATTAATGCAATAGCTATAAGCCTATAAAGGAGACAATAAACAGAATATACAGCGCAGTTCTATGCTATATTGGAAATGAGATATTCATATCTTGGGAATAGCATCTGTTGGAGAGAAAGAGAGATTTACGGGATTTGTATCTATCTACTCTGTCTTTGGAGGAAGTATAAATTATGGGATTCGTCCTAATCCTTGCCTTCTAATTAAGGCTGTTGTATCTCTTTATATGCAGAGGTGTTGTAATCTCCACACACACAACTATGAATAATATCAATCTCTCTCCCTTCTCCGTGGACGTAGGCTACGGCCAAACCACATACATCTATGTGTTTTGAATGGTTTCTTTATGGTATCAGAACAGGTCTTAGTCTGATTTCGTCACAGGAGACTCTGTTCGATTCATGTTTTTCGTGATCCTGCCAGATCTGGAACACAATTCACATTTTTTATGATCTTGCCAGATCCCAACGCTTGTTCCTGCCGTCCTTTGTGTTGGTGCGCAGCTTTTGCAGTTGGGAAGACCCAGGATTTCTTCTTGGCCATTTTTGCTTATTCCTGAGCCGTTTTTCTATGCTCCCAGCGCGCGATTTGGCCTCTCAAATCCGCGATCTTGCTCTGTGCGGCGCATTTTTTGGGTTCTCTGCAAACATCAAACCCTCCTCTGCCACCGATCTCTTCCACAAGGGCCACATACGTCCTCTTATTGAATGCACTAAGCAGTAATTCGGATTTCTTGGGGCAAATCGAGGTCCTGTTAATAAAAAAGGTTCTGGCGTGGAGATTAGAGTCGCTGGAATCAAAGTTAAGCATCTGTGGCAAGCTTGAGAGCTCCTGGAGCTAGAGCCAGAAGCGCCTCACAAAAGGTCTGGGGCATGTGAAGTCAACCGCGGCTAGCAATAAAACAAAAAGTCTGGTTCACGTAGTAAAAAGCCTCTTCTTGCAATCTGGTGTTTTTCAGAAATCTTGTAAGTGTTTTCTTTTGTGTCTTCTTCCTTGCTTTTTTCATGGCTGAGTTCGATTTGAATCCTAGTTGGAGACTTTCATTAGTTCCGTTAAATGGTATCAATTATGTAGCATGGTCTAGAGCTGTTACTTTGTCGCTTGGTGGCAAGAAAAAATTTGGTTTCGTTAACGGTGATAAACAGTGTCCTCAAACTACTGAATCAGGATATGAGGATTGGATATCCAATGATCAGCTTGTTCGATCATGGTTACTCAATTCAATGGAAACTCATATTGCCGAAATTTTCACTTTTTCTAATTCAACAAAAGAACTATGGGATTCCATCGCTGAATTATATGGGAACCAAAATAATGCTGCCCGTATTTTTGAACTCACTCGTGAAATTGCTGCAGCCCAACAAGGTGAAAAAACCTTTAGTGAGCATCTTGGGAATCTAAAAAAACTATGGGACGAATTGAACTTGTATCGTCCACATACCACTGATGCTCAAACTCTTTTGAAACAAGCTGAGGAGGATAAAATTTTCTCACTACTTCATAGTCTGAAGCCTGAGTATGAATACATAAGGCACAATCTTCTGATGGATGCCACATTACCCACCCTCGCTGGTGTTTGTGCTATTATTCAGCGAGAGGAAACTCGAAGAAAGACTATGAGCTCAGAATCCAAAACTTCAACGGAGAAGATTGAATCTCGTCCTTTTGGCCGAAAAGGATGATAAAAGAAAGCCTCATTTCTCCGACAAAAATAGAAATGTTTCTCGCTACAAGGGTAAGAAGGAACCCTATCAATGTGATCACTGCAAGAAAATTGGGCATACCAAGGATCGCTGTTGGGAATTACATCCACATCTCAAATCTGAATATAAGGGTCGGAAGGATCATGCTGTTGTAGCCGAGACTTCTTTTTCAATCAATCAGTTGGGTCATCTTCTTCAACAACTCAGTAAGACTGTCTCTTCTGGCAATAGTCCGTCCACTTCCTCTCACGTGTCAGGTAATCTTCATGCTTATCTTACTTCCAATTCCAAAATTAATTCTTGGATTATTGATTCCGGAGCTACAGATCATATGGCCAATAGTCCTTCTTTAGTAACCAATTTTATTCCAAAAACTGATAAGCATGATATCTCTGTTGCAAATGGAACTACTGTTTCAGCCTTAGGAAGTGGTAAAATTAGTTTCTTTTCTCATAATGCTCCATCTGATGCTCTGGTTGTTCCATCATTTCCTGTTCAACTTATGTCTGTTGGAAAAATTACTAATTCTTTAAATTGTGATGTCATATTTTCTCCAACATCTGTCATCTTTCAGGATCGAAAGTCGAAGAAGACGATTGGTAAAGGAACATACTCACATGGACTTTATTTTCTAAACTCCCTCAATAAGGCGTATCATGCCAGTGGTGTAATTGAAAGTCACAGTTTACATAAACGGCTTGGACATCCATCCAACTGTATCTTGTCAAGACTTTGTCCCTTTGCTTCTGTTGATTCTGATGTCTGTGATGTTTGTCAGTTTTCTAAACAAACACGTTTACCTTTTGTCAATTCATCTTCTATGTCTACTAAGTTGTTTGAATTAGTTCACTCTGACTTATGGGGACCTGCGCCTATTGATTATTATGATGGATATAAATATTTTGTGTTGTTCATTGATGATTTTTCTCGTGCTACCTGGTTATACTTGTTAAAATCAAAAACTGAAGTGACTTCTGTTTTCAAAGATTTTCATACTATGGTGTTTAATTAGTTTGGTGCTAAAATAAAAACTTTTAGGTCTGATAATGGTACCGAATATGTTAAAGGATCTTTCTCAGAATATCTTCAAAGCCAAGGCATTATTCATCAAACAAGTTGTGTTGGAACTCCACAACAAAATGGGGTGGCCGAAAGAAAGAATCGACACATCCTGGAAACTGCACGGGCCCTTATGTTTCAAACAAAGGTCCCAAAACAATATTGGTCTCATGGTGTATTGACCGCTGCATATTTGATCAACCGTCTTCCCAGCTGTGTTATTAAGTTCAAGTCACCATTGGAAATACTCAAAAATAGGACACCTGACATCTCACACTTGAGGGTATTTGGATGTGTCTGTTATGTGCACCTGCAAGCAATACACAGAGATAAGTTAGAAGCTTGCTCTACTCGGTGTGTATTTTTTGGGTATTCTTCCACTAAGAAAGGGTACATATGTTATGATCCTGTCACTCGTAAAATTGTTGTTTCACGTGATGTCCATTTTGTGGAGTCTGAATCTTTTTTTCAAGTTTGTGTTGAATCTGGGAGTCGATCACAGGGGGAGTCTGTGTCTCACCCGGTTCCGCTTCCTACCATTACCAATGAGGATGTTGTTCCTGATCACGATGCAAAAGTTCCTGAAGCAACACCAATCCCCACATCTCCTCAAGCTACTCGACGATCGAGTAGAGAAACTCGTCCTCCAGAGCGAATGAAAGATTTCTTCACTTATCATGCTACATCTTATCCTATACAGGATCACCTATCTTATAATAATATTTCTCAATCTCACCTAGCTTTCTTGAGTACCGTTGATCATAATCAAGAACCTAAGACTTTTAGAGAAGCTAACTCCATTGCAGTTTGGAGGAAGTCTATGCAAGATGAGCTACAAGCTCTTGATGACAATAACACATGGGAGATTGTTAAGCTACCTCCAGGAAGGAAAGCAGTCGGATGTCGTTGGGTGTACAAAAATAAATACAATAGTGATGGTTCCTTAGAACGACATAAGGCCAGACTTGTTGCTAGAGGATTCACACAAACATATGGCATAGATTACCAAGAAACTTTTGCGCCTGTTGCAAAGATGAACACATTCCGGGTCCTCATTTCCCTTGCCGTCAATCAAGACTGGAAATTGTTTCAAATGGATGTCAAAAATGCATTCTTGCATGGTGACCTTAAAGAAGAAGTTTACATGAGCATCCCACATGGGCATCCGCAAGAGGCCAAATTTGGTTTAGTGTGTAAATTAAAAAAGGCAATCTACGGGCTTAAACAATCTCCACAGGCCTGGTATGCTAAGCTTAGTTCTATCCTTATGTTGAATGGTCTGAAACGAAGTAATGTAGATCCTTCTCTGTTTGTTAAAAGAAGTAACTCCGGTATTGTTGTTGTGCTGATTTATGTTGATGATATAGTCATTACTGGTGATGATCAAAATGCAATTTCTAAGCTAAAAATTCTACTACACAATAGATTTGCCATTAAAGATTTGGGAACTTTGAAGTACTTTCTAGGATTAGAAGTTGCCTACTCAAAAAATGACATCTTTCTTAATCAACGAAAGTATGTGTTGGATTTGTTACAAGAAACTGGTAAATTGGGAATCAAACCATTAGATACGCCAACAGATAGCGGAGGAAAATTGGATGATACTGGTCCATTGTTGTCTGATATTGGTCAGTTTCAAAGGTTGGTCGGTAGGTTAATCTATTTAACCATTACTCGACCTGATCTTTCTTATGCAGTGAGTTTGGTAAGTCGTTTTATGCATGCTCCCAAGGCTCAACATATGCAAGCTGTCACCAGAATTTTACAGTATCTGAAAGGATCCCCAGGCAGAGGTATATGGATGCGTAAGACTGGTCATACTTCTATTACTGCCTATACTGATGCTGATTGGGCAGGATCTCCTGTTGATCGACGGTCTACAACTGGATATTGTACCTTTGTTGGAGGTAACTTGGTCACATGGAAAAGTAAAAAACAGAGTGTTGTTGCTCGTTCAAGTGCTGAAGCAGAATATAGAGCAATGGCATCAACTACCAGTGAAATTATATGGCTTCGAGCTCTGTTGCAGGACCTTGGTTATGGTTCATCTCTACCAACTCAATTATTCTATGATAATCAGGCTGCTATGCATATCGCTTCAAATCCAGTGTTTCATGAGCGCACTAAACATATTGAAGTTGACTGCCATTTTGTTTGAGAGAATGTGCAAGCCAATGTCATCCGCACAACCTTTGTCCCTACAACTCAGCAATTAGCGGATATATTTACAAAAGGTCTTCCAGCTCTCAAGTTTCAAGAAGTATTGTCCAAGTTGGGCTCTATTGACATTTTCGCACCAACTTGAGGGGGAGTGTTGGAGAAGAGAGAGAGATTTACAGGATTTATATCTAAATTGTGGGATTCATCCTAATCCTTGTGGATTTGTCCTAATCCTTGCCGCCTTCTAATTAAAGGTTGTTGTATCTCTTTATATGCAGAGGTGTTGTAATCTTCAGACACAACCATGAATAATATCAATCTCTCTCCCTTCTCCGTGGACGTAGGCTACGGCCGAACCACATATATCTGTGTGATTTGAATGGTTTCTTTAGCATGAGGAGGTACAACTTTGTACTTCAACAATTTGTTGCTTTGAGAGAATGGATTCCGCGCCACGAATCATGGTCTGCTATGATAATTCCGTTCTCAATAGAAAGAATTTTGGAAATAAGTAGAATGGCTCTCCTCGTATGTCCAAATAGAGAAATGTTTCATCGACGAATAGGCGCAATGCTTCCTTCCTCTCAATTCTTCCTCTCGTTCTCCCTTAATGACATTTTTTTGGGGTTATATCACTGCTCCCTTCCTCAATGGCATTTTTTTATCCTTTACTCCCTTCCTAATATATGATGTTTATATTCTATGCTATCACATTTTCACTGGCTCCACTAAATGCTTTTCACCTTCTTTTCATTATTTAGCTATTTTTAGTCCTTTTCATGATGCCATATATCATGTATATCTCATTATAGGCTCTAGTAAAATTCACCATTAATGAGAAGAAAATTCACCATCAACAATTCACCGCGGGAAAATTCACCACCACCAGCAATTCACGCCATGGAAAATTAACCGCCAAAAATTCATACAATTAATTTTTCGTGCGGTGAATTATTGGCGATGGTGTCATGGTGGTGAATTTTCCTACCATGGTGTTGGTGGTAAATTTTCCGTTCGTGAATTGTTGTGATTGTTGGCGATGAATTTTCCATCATGATGGCTCCATGATTCCCATCTATTATTTGAAAGACATAAAGTAGAAATATAATAAAATTATAACAAATGTAATTATATTCATTGAATGAGTAATTATTCGGAGGAAAAAAGAGGGTTGTGACAATTAAAGAGGACTCTTATTAAAGAAAGAAATACTTATTTTCAGCCAAAGTGCAATGCAGCGTATGGAAGGAACCCCATAATCCACATGCCTCCTTCAAGACTTGTGCTCTCAAGCAACCTTCAACCCACAAACTATATGCTTAAGGAAATTTAGAATTATGAAATGTGGCAAATGATATCTGGCACCAATAAAGGAAAATCCATTCATATGTATCAAGAGAATGAGTAAATAATATTAGCATTGAAGTTTTCTATTTTGATCTATCCAAATCGTCATCCTTCCCAATGTCTATAAAAATACTAAACATAAAGGACATATGACACTCATAAAGATATGATACGTTCACTAGAATATCAAAACATGTCTTCTCCTTTACCATTATTGATCGAAGATCTAAAATCATTCTAAATACAATGATTCTAATTGATCATTACAATCTTTTCTTTTTCTAAAATATTTAAAACTATTATTTAACATCTTATGTTTTCTATTCTTCTAATGAGTATACAGATAGAGAGAGAAAGAGACTATGATCTTTGTCCAACACGACTTAAGATGACTTGCCTCAAATATGAACTTTTATTTCACTTTCTAGTGACAAGCACAAAATAAATCATACAAACAGAAAAGCATGTTCTAGCTAAGACAGAGGAAAGAAAATGGAAAACATTATTCTGTAGGCGATTAAGATTGGAAGAAACCAAGTAATCGGGGATTTTTAAGGCTTAAGACCAGCCTTGAGCAGCTCAATAGTTTGTGTGTCTGTCTTGAATGATTTGGCCAGAACATCATCGGGAATACCGCTTGTGAAGAGAGCAGAAGGAACAGACACGGTGCCGGCATTGGCGCTCCCAAAGGAAAAAACAACCACGACATCGGAAGCATTATCCTTATTTAGTTGGAAATGGAGGAGTCCTTTGGGAAACACAAATAAATCCCCTGTAGTGAGGGTCTGCGTGAAGAGCTTCCCCGTGGTGTCCACAATTCCAACGAGGAGAGATCCCTCCACAAGAAAGAGCAGTTCAGAAGCGCGGGGGTGAGTGTGAGGAGGGTTTACTCCGCCCGCTGGGAACTGCAGAATCGCCATTGACACGCCCAGTCCGTTCAGCGCCAGAAACTCTGCCTCTACCGCCTTTGTCACTTTTACCGCAGTCTGCCCCATTAAATTGTTGTTAGCCAATCATCGAAACCTCGTGTAAGTGAAGAAATTTCCAGTCAAATTAAGTGGGTCCTGCCCCTCTGGAACAACGAAATCAGTGAGAATATCAAGATCCGATGCGTACATTACGCCAACACTACTAAAGACCACTAAAATTGCCATCAAACATGCTCCATTAAATTCCATCTCTTTCCTAATATTAACACTGCAGAAAGAGGGAATTCTGAACATTTGGGTGTGAGTGGAACTCGTTAAAAAGTGCGTATTTATAGGACAACCAGAGGTTACGTTACAGAGAGTTGCGAGGATTTCTATGGTGAAGCCGACTTTATTTTGGATCTCTTCTCCCTAGGGCAAGCTAAAATTCAAAACTTTTGAAAACGTATATCGGATTTTCCCAAGAAAATCGGCTGCCTCAATCTCGATTATTTACAAGCGATCTACACAAAATATTCTTGATTGTGTCGATCAATTTTAGTTTTAAGATATACCTATCATGAATTTTTTTGCTCAATCGAAGTTACATAATTTTTCTGATCACACTGCCTTCCAAAGTTACAAATCCAGCTATATTGCAAATAGTTTTTGCCATCCGTCACCTGAAGACTGAGAATTTGTGTGAGTCGATTCGCATCGTTTGTGTAGACCATTTTAAAGAGGGAATTATTGATGCTAGCTATTGAATTCACCGTTCATTTAAGCAATTTAACGTCTTTTGATGTTATATATATTTTTAACATTAAATTGTAAATTTGTGATTGTCTTCTCATGTCAATCTTAACATGTTATGCTTGTCTTTTATATCTTATTCCTTTAAAAGACATTAATTTTAATAATTATATAAGTTTTTCGTGTTGTAATAAGTTGGTTTTTTTTTCAATTTTTGTTCATTTTTATTTATTCTTATTCTTATTATTTTTGATATTTTTATAGGGGAGAGGGCTTAGCTGCCCTTGTATCAATAGTCGCTATGATGTCAAGCACCTAACTCCTCAATTAAAACCTTTACAATAATCAATACATGAAAATTAAAAGCCTAATAAAGTATTACAAATGCATTAATACATGTTCACTTGTGCATGTGTAGTTTACTATTGAAGGTGGAAAATATACATGTTAGTGCACTTGTAATATAAGACAAGTTGGTTCAAATGGAAGATATTTCAAATTAAAATAAACACTTTTTAAATTACTTACAAAATTTAATGTTTACAATAACCACCCATTTGAGAGGGTTCAAAAGTCATATAGTTTATATTTACACATTTTAGTGCTCACTCATTGGTGCCTAAGCTATCACAAGTTGAAGCCCCTCTCAACTAGATGTGTTGTCAAGGGCACATTCCCCCGTACTCCCTCTTACATTTGCATTGCTCAAGCCCATTTACTATATAGGTACTTGTACAAACAATAAATGGTGTAAGTGTCACCTATTAGACATTAAAATAAATATATTTCACAACTTAGTTAATGTCATTGTAAATTTCATACAAAAATTACAACTTCAAATTTAGATGACTAAATATAGGTTCTATTATTTCAAATTTAAATTCCACAACCAAATTAAATGCATTCCTTTTTCAATATTAAATTAATTATAAGAGTAAAATTTGCAATATCATATTCTCAAGGTAGCAAACTATCAATTTCCTCCAGGGGCACAACAAATATCCTCTGTAACTTCTAGAGCTTCACTAGACATCTTCTACAAGTTTTTACATTTTCTAGAACTCTTCATGTTGGTAGTTTCTATGTCAACATCATAAAATGCATTATATCATATTTTTATACTCTCATACATATACAATTTGTGTGCAAATTGTAAATTTGATTGGCTTTTCCACTTTTCTTATTTTGTAATGTGAAAAACATAAATGATGTTTAAAAAAATTGTAACTACATGCTTATATACAAACACAGTTATGGTGAGAGTTTAAATACCTATATTTATTTATATGTAATGTTTTAATGAGAATTTACATCTAAAGATAGATATATTATATTCATATTCAAGGTTTCATATTTACAAGTATGTGAATATGTTATACATATGTGTTCATATTCAAGGTTTCATTAAATATATAATCATGGTTTCATTATAAATAGGGTTTAAGTTTTTTGATGGATTTCATTATATATATCAAATTAAGGAATTAAGGGTTTAGGGTGTCTTTTTTTTGTTCCAAATGCAACGTTAGGGATTTCTATTAGCATAGACCACACTCCTACTAGTTTCCACTTTATAACATTTCAAGTTTGAATAATTTATGCATTTTACACCTTTTGAATGATCTAGCTTATCACCCTAATCATTTTTCACAATCATTCCTTCATGAGCACAACATTGTCCATCATTCTAGAAGTTCACTAAATCTTTTCCACTCTATTGAAGATGTTGAAATTAGCAATTTGTTGTATATCTATATAGATATATAGTTTTATAAATACACACATATATTTATAAAAATTCAATCAATGTGTGTATTTTAGTAATATCAAATCCATATTTTTTGTATTTCTATTTGTTGTAAGTAGGTATTCTATGTACAACATTTTAAAAATCGTAAGCTTCTCAACATCTATTATTTTTAGTTACATATAGATATATCAATGTGCATGTATATATAGATATGTTATGAACATGCATATATACATTTATATAAATCTAGCCATCCCAAGCCATACTACTTTTGAAATAATATTTGTTTCTCTTCAATTATGAAGGATTCACTTGGGTCCATGAATTTATATATTTGTATGTAAGATATAATTATATATGTAAAGCAATTTTTCCTTTAATCTTCTTTTGGTTTTCAGCTCTTATATATTCTTTGGCTTTGGGATGAATCCGCGCTTAAAAAAAAGGTCATTTTGAAAGGCGTGCAATGCGATACATAGTGGTTGTACGGATTTTTTTTATTGTCTTCCTTTCGGGAGCAAGCCGAGGCACGTGTCAATTTGGCAAGAATTTTCTCTAAGGATATTTTCATAAATCTGAGATTCCCTGCCTGCTCAACACGTCATCTCTTTGCTTTTGGAAAGTTACACTTTTAAGGAGTGATCTCTTTGGATGGAGTTTG
This sequence comes from Sequoia sempervirens, assembly GCA_007258455.2. NCBI lineage: Eukaryota > Viridiplantae > Streptophyta > Pinopsida > Cupressales > Cupressaceae > Sequoia > Sequoia sempervirens. The sequence goes on from VDFB02234568.1 coordinate 10,900, forward strand.
TCAGAGCATGTTGGGTCTTTCTTCCTTTTGAGTTTGAACCTTTGAGTCGGTGCCATCAATCTATGTGATTGGTTGATCAAATTTTTCCAAGCTATTTTTTAGGATCTGATTATTTTTAGATTGCAATATTTGCTACATATCTAAAAGAAATTCATGAGGTAGTTGGGAATTAATGAGAAAGGATTTCCACGATCTAATCAAGATCTAGGATCGGATCGTGAGCTATCAGATGTAGGTATTTTGTAGTATTTGCTTCTGGAATGTTGGTGGCGGTGTTCTCTTTTTCTAGATATAAATAGAAGGCAACAATATATGCAAAAAGGTTCTTTTAGTTTTCCTTAGTTTTTAGAGATATTTTTAGAAGTTTAAAGTTTGCAGAATGCTGCTATTCTTTGGCACATTATATTGTTTTAACTCAAACTATCATCAGATTGGCATCTGACCTTTGTTTCAAAGTTCATTTGATATTTAAATATGATTTGTTTCGAAGAAATCTTTGAAACTGTGCATGTTATGGCCTTTGTCAAGTTCCTTCTTTATGTTTTCATTCATGATAAAAAATTGTTTTAAGCTTAATTTGATAGTTTGAGTAGTTGATCTTCATATTGTAGTCTTCTATAATCTAATGATAGCTTTCTGAAATTGGATTAAGGGTTGTTGTTTTTCCATATTATGTTGTAAAAAGAGAAAGGGTTTCTGCAATTTCTAGATATTTCTGTTAACTTTTGGAGCTTTCTTATGCTTCATCAGACCTTAATGATTGCTTCCCATGGAAAGATTTGAAAGACTGTATTATGTTTTTACTTAGCCTTTGTTGCTCATTCTCTTCCCAATAATGAAGGATTGTGGCATTATGTGTCTATTATTTCATTCATAGGAAAATAATTGAAGTTTGAAATGTTGTAAAATATTTTGCGCATTGCCATTTTCATGTTTTATGTTTACATTTCCTTCTACCTTTTCTCCCAACTCAAAAAAGGTTCGAGTTTCTATAAAAATCCTAGAGGTATTTAGTGAGGCGTAAATTGGTCCCCCACTTGCTGAATTTTCCATAAGGCTGTCGAAGACGTGCAAGCTTTGATGATCAATAGTTTTTTTTTGGCACGCCCAATGGGACCAAAAATTTTCAAACGACTGATTAGGAGACAAAAATATTTCTAAAATCAGGCCAAGGAAAGAAACTAGAAATTTCATGCCTAGAATCCAAACAAAAGCATCCTCAAAGGGCCATTTCTATTACTCCTAGTTACCTGCCTTGGTATCTAGGAGAAGAAGACTTACAGGTTCTGTATCACCTGCATGAGTAACAGGGAAAGAAGCGAGAGCCCGAGATCCAAAGCTTTATGTACCCCACTTGGAGGCCAAAATTTTCAAATCAAAATACTAGATACCCGATTCATAAGAATCTATTTTCCATTGCTCATATAGCTTCCCATGCTCCTAGAAAATTCGTAACTTGGTATAGTGGTAGTCCACTACAACCACCTACTCCCCCAGAGATTTTGTTCGAACACTTCTCAGAAAAGGGAGATCTCTCCTCGTTGTTGGATCAATTAATCACCATCAAGAGGGACCCACAAGAGGCCATGAGCAAATTCAATACCAAGTTTCACAAAACCTAGCAAAGAGTCCCTATAATTGCCTGACCTCTAGTCGTGATGGCATTTATGTTTTACCTGAAGGATTTCAATTCAGACATTATGGTCATGATAACCTTTATGGGAGGGAACGTCTTACCTAACACATATGATTTGGCTGTGCGTGTGGAGAATAATCTGATTGACACTGGGAAGATTCCACCATGACCATCGATGCCCGTATTTGCAAAAATCTCTGGTGGTCCTCAGGAAGAAATTACTCCAAACACCTTTGATCCATAAGTGATGACATCAGCTATACCACAATCCATATACGTGTATCCTACTACGCAACCGAGAACGTTGAGCTCCTCCTCACTAGCAAAAGACATCAATGATATGAAGAGTCATGCAACCTTTTGCTAACGAGTTAGTCCTCATCAAGAGGAAGCAAACAACACCTCTAAAGTAGGCCACTCAGACCTATCATGGGGGAAGGCCATCCTATCAATAGAACATGTACCAAGGACCATCAAAAGGAGGAGGTTAGCAAACAATGTTTGCCAACTAGATAGTCCCAGTTACTATGCCACTTCAAGCTATCAAGAGCAGTCCAAGCAAGGATCTCGTACTGAGCTAGAACAACTTAGCGAAAGAAGAAAATGTGCAGTGCTTCCCGTGCAATGATAGTCACATACCCCAAATTTTTTTGAGGGGAAATCTACAACAGAAGATAGTAGAACAAAGAAACAAGGGCGTGCTCCCAAATACAATAGAATATCAGTCTCCTGAAATGGAAAATGCTCACTTTAGAGTGCAAATGTAAGGAATGTCTTTAGAAGAAGAGTTAGATATTGTGTCAAACCAAACACTATTTTCATGGATGGAGGAAGAAGATGCAGTATTTGCAAATGACGCTCCGACAACTAGTGCTTCACAAGTATAATCAGATTGCAACACAAGGTCTAAGAGAAGACTCATGGGAGAATACATACAATAAGCTCTACTGCATCCATAGCTACATCAACCACAACCATAAGAAAAACAAGCTCCATAAGCCATCACCCGAACTACTCAGTAGTCACAAACTCCATCATTGCTAGATAAGAATATCTACATAAAATACCAAGCCCGTTCATGATAGATCATTTTCCCCTGAAGAAGAGAGAGATACCACCATTCAAACCCAAGGCCCTACCAGTTGAAATGCTCAATGTGGTGGAACAATTGAAGAAGGCTCCCGAATGTATCTATGTGGGACGTCATATCTATTCCTGAACAAAAGACATTGCTCCAAGAAGCACTAAAGAAGGAGGCACAAATATTGTAGATGGATGTGACTCCACCCCATGATCAAAATAAAGAAAAAGAGCTCATGTTAGAACCCCAACCTTTGCGAGCCGTAGCTTATGTGGACAATGAGGGCAATGCAAAAGAGAAAGAGGTAAGCAATCTAAAGCCTACACCTTTCTTTT
>VDFB02234570.1:0-13359 GCA_007258455.2 Sequoia sempervirens
ATTGATTCATCTTGAACTATTGATCTTGCAACTACTTGCTAGCTTGAAAACCTTGATAGTTGGCACTCCATTCTATGGTTGAAAAAGTATATGTGTGTATATATTATTTATGTCACAAGTGCATATCTTAGCTTATGTAAAATTATGTACAACAACACACAATGAAACAAATACCTGCATAGATCATACACAAAAGCATGTAATGAAAAAATGTGTAGTCTAGTGTGATGGTGCATGATGACACCATGTGTTACATGAAAGGTGTATGGGTTGTTGAGGGGAATGTGGAAGTTATAAAGAACAAGAAGGAATGCACAATAGTCCTAATGGATTTTGTGGATTTTATCTGATTGTTCATCCTTTCTTGAGAGGAGATGCTCCCTACTTTGTTTTTAGTGAGCTAGGGAAACTACACAAAGCTAGAGAAGATTGTACTACTTTTCTTGACCTATATATCAATCAACCTTAGCTACTATGAACAAATAATATTATTTAGTGTACCAATGATTAAGATCCATTTATAAAGGATGTTGAGTTGATGGACTCAATAAGAGGAGGAAAACATGGTTTAAGGAGTCTCACCTTAAACATTAGATGAAAACCCAAATATTTTCAAAGATGAAAGATATATGTATCTCTAGCTCCATGAAAATTGGGGTATGAAGCGAATAAGAAAGGATTCATCTTTTGGTGTGTAACCTTAAATATTTCCTTCTAAAGATGCAATCAAACTTTGTTCCCAACCTTGAATGAGTGAGGTGTAGTGTGTATCATGACACTTTTTATTTTAGTTGCTAGTGTGATAAATTTTGAATATTTTGGTAATTACTTTGAATTTCTTATAGAAATTTATAAATTTATTTTCTTTCGTCACTCCTATTCTTGTGTGCATGACTCCAAATGTAGTGATACATAATAAGATATGTTGAATGGTCATGCTAGTTGAAAACCAAGACATGTTTGGATAAGAGTATGCCCCACATAACTATGGAAAGGTACTTTTTAGGAATATTTGATTTCTATTAGATTTTCATACCAAGTGGCTGGGGTGTGCATTGTTGGATATACAAACTAGGTGTAGAAGTGTATATTCACCAATGCTTTATTTTGACCTTCTATCTACAAATGAAAGGTTGTGGAACAATAAAATTATGTACCCAAACTCTTGCACAAGGATTGTTAAAATATGCTAATAAATTTTGGATTCCAATTAGAATGATAAATTTAGGTAGCCCAAAATATACCTGAACATGGTTGAAGAAGAGACACATAGCTTCCAGTGTTATCATGCTTTTCTTACAAGAAACCATGATAACCATTTTTGAAAATTTATCTACTATACAAAATATAAAATCATTCTATTTCCTTGTCATAAGGAGTCCACTCATGAGATCCATGTTAGATTCCTAGAGAAAATCTGCAATATGTGTGTAAAGCTCAATCTTCTTATTCATGAGCTTGATAATGAAACAAGAATTGTAGTACTTGATATGGTGCTAAATGTTTGCACACATGTGACACTAGTAAGAATATTGTTTAGCATTGCTTCAATTTTGGTGTACTAAAGTGTCCAATTGTATTGACATAGTGTGTCTCTTAGATGAGTTATTTGTAAGGTGTGCCTATGAGAACACATAGATATTAGAGCTTAATACATGTTTATAATTTAGATAAAATCAACCAAATTGTTTACCTTGTGTGAGCTTGACATTGGCTTGTGCAAAATCCTAATTTATTGAGTAGTGGTTGGCTCAATTAGTAAAATTGTGGCTATGTGAGTCTAACATTGAAAGTGTGACAAATTTATAGATATGGTAAATTGATATAAAAGTGCACAGATAAAGATTATTTATAAGACAACAATCATATGATAATTTGTGGATAGAGTTAGATGACAAACTCAAATTTCCACAAAATTTTAACATTTTTCATCACGTACATGTATTAAGATATTTTCTCAAAATAAACACAAAACTAAATGACAAATAACATAAGAATGCTAATTTCACTATTACAATAATTAATAAAGGATGTTGACAACATTCAACATAAAAAATTATGTCAATTTAGTAAAAATAGAAAAAATTAACTAGTTAATAAATATTTTGGACACTTGTTATACCTTGCCTCATACATAAAAAATATAAAAGTCATAAATATGATAAATATTATTGTTCAAGGATGTCATAGAATCATATCTAATTATTATAAACGACAATATTTAAAAATAATAGTAAAACATAATATGTTCATTAAAAAATCAGTGCATCTTAACTTCTTATTTAATATTGAAAAAAATGAAAATTATAATAAAAACTTAAACCATTCAACCAATAATAAATTATTTTATTAAAAACATTGAATAATCTTTTTAATCATTAATTATAGTATACAGTAAAAATAAAAAATTAACAACAAAAATAAACATTCACAATAATTCCTAATAATTCACCATAATGAAAATTCACAATAATTCTTATATGACAAGGATTATTAAATAAAGAAACATCAATTGATTTCTTTATACATCATCACTCATTCTAATTATTATGTTTATTTTTTTCAATGGAAAAATTTATTTGTTTTCTTGTTTTAACACGTAGAGGACAGAAACTTATGCTGGAAGTTATTATCATATATCTTTTTTATTGCATTAAAGCTCATAAGTGATTACAAATAACATAACACATAAGTACAGGCAGAACATACAATCATTGCTGAGCTTTATGGACAGCAAGGCATTTTTATATCAATAAAAAACAAAGAACAGAGAACATGAAACAACATAACTGACAGAGCTACTAAAATATCAGGTGTAGAAGTAACAGTCATGGAACATGCACAGAACAGCCATGGGGCAGACTTCTATCAAAAATATTATACTCAAAATCTCCTCAGATGAATGGTTTATCATTCGACTGGTTGGGGATTATTTCCAGGCTTTTCATTATAAAAACAGGCAGGAGAAACTGATAGATATTGATAGAAAAAACTAAATGACTGTCACAAACATGACTCAAATTTAATGGCTGAATGATGGTGTTAAGCTTTTTAAATGTAAGCTACTACGAATGGTTTAAAATTTATATGTTATTAATTTTTTTAAACTACGAACCGTTCCTGCACAGTCGTTGTTCTTGGTTATGTTTATTGGGTAGTCATTTATGAACTGTTGTTGGGTGGTAATGTCTTTTTAAGTAGTGTTATAGAATTTTACCATATTGTTATATTGTTGTTCTAAAACTGTATATGTCTATATTTTACCAGTTGTTTTATCTAACTGTTAATCTTTCACTGATATGAATGTTCTATTGTCAATTGCTTAATAGAATAAATAAAACCATATCCCATTCTAATAGGTGAAGGTAATGTTTAACATAGTACACTCTATCTAGTCTCCCCCACCCCGTGGTACCAGTGGGTGTGTCGTGCCAGTGCTAGTCACGTTAAAAAGTTTAGTAGGCGCACTGCAGTTTATAGGGGGTCTTGCTACCTGATTCCTACAGTCTAAAAAAAAATAAAAAATGGTACACTCTATCAGTTGCGGTTCTAAAAAAATTCACCGCTAGCAATTCACCTTAGGAAAATTCACTGCCAACAATTTATTGTGGAAAAATTCACCGTCATGACAAATTCACCTCAAGGAAAATTCACCACCAACAATTCACCACCACAAAAATTCTTGCATATACAATTAGAAAATTTGATTTATGATAATAAAAATGAAAACATTTTCAGTCATCTATAATCAATTATGCATCTGAAAATTACTTCTTTTTTCAAAAAAAAAAATTCAAAATTTTGGAAATATATATTAAAAAATAAGTCTATATAGCTTAGTTTGATTGTGTGCAACAATTTTTTAGCATCAACGTTTGGATCACACTTTCATGATCCATCACATCGGGATAGAGAGGCAAGAGGGAATGAGAGGGTAATTAGGACTTGGACCCAAGATAAAAAGAAGAGAGGAGGGGGAGGGTGAGGAGGCACGTAGACCAAGGCCAAGACTAAAGAAGAGGAAGAGCAACACATTAGAGCAAAAGAGGAGACCAATTACAAAAGGGGAAAGAGCAAAAGAAAGAACTAAGAAGGATGAAAAACAAGAAAATAAATAAGAATAATGAAACCTAAAGAAATACAACAAGAAACGCAGAACAAAATAAAAATATCAAAAATAAGGGAAAGGAATAACATAAAAACAAAAAGACACAAGAGCAAAAATAACACACATAAGAAAAATAACACTAATTAAGAGAATAAATATAAACAACCTTATTATATCCTACAAATAAAATACAGGGATATTAATATATTACAAAGGAGGATATGAATATATATTTATATTCTATATAAATCCATAAAAATATATATAACTATAATTTGGGAATAAGAGAATTAAGTACGATTTAAATAATGTATTATATGTTAATAGGAAATATAAAAACCCTACTATATTAACAAGTATTAAATGAGAAACTGTGAGAAAAAATATATCAAGAGAAGAAATAGTGAGAACAAATGAGAAACCAAAGAACAAAAGAAAATAACTATAGATAACGACAATTATGAATAAGGAAAGAAATGAGATTAAGAGAAAGACTAACAAGAAAGGAGTAAAAATGAGAAAAATAAGAAGAAAACAAAGAATAATAGAAATATATATATATATATATATATATGGAGAGGAGATTAAGAGAATAAATGAGAAACCCAAAGAATAACAACGAGAAAAAAGATGGGAACCAAAGAATAAACAGGGGGAAAAAATTGAGAAGAAAATAAGAAAATAGATAAGAGAATATACAAGAGAATACATGAGAAGGAACCAAAGAATAAATAAGAAACCGAAGAATAAAGGAGAATATAAATAAATTGAGAAGAGAATGGGAGAGTAAATGAGAAACCCAAAGAATAAAAAAGAAAACAACAAATAAAGACCAACACGAAAATAAAAATGAATAAATAAATATATATATATATATATATATATGAAGTTAATATGACTAAAAGTAATATAGATTATGTATATGTATAATAGTATGTATATATAAGTTAATATTAATATATATATATATATATATATATATATGTATATATATATAGAAGTTAATTAATTATATAAAAAGAGAATATTGGTGAAAATAATGATGGCCAAAATCTCAGCATTAATATAAAAATCTAAAAAAGGCAAAAGAACAGAAGAAATTGGAGATAATAAAGGCAAAAAGAACTACAAAATAACTTATACTAAAGCCTGACAAGATGGAAGAGAGAGAGAGCGGGGAGGGACCAAGATGAAAGGAGGAGGGACAACAAAATAACAAAAGCAAAAGCATAACTTATGATGGAAAAGGACAACGATCAAGACCAAAGTGAAAGAGAGAAACTGAAAAAGAGAGATAAGAGGAGGAAAATGACAGAAAGGAAAGAGGCTGAAATAACAATAGCAATAGTAAGGAGAAATAGCTAGCATAACTTTTGATGAAAGGACCAAGGTGAAAGGAGGAGGAGGAGGACAACAAATCGCCAGAGGGGGAAAAGAGAGGTAAGAGGGAGCGACGGGTGAAGGAGGAGGAAAAAAGGGGAAAGGAAAGAGACACGAAAAAGAGGGAGGGGGGAAAAGAAAGGGGGCACAAAAAGGCTAGGACTGAACCTCGTTGCGAAGGTTAGAAAGTAAGGGTTGCCAAGCAATACTAACAACCCAACCCTCATCCCGGTTGAGGTTAGAGGGGTGAAGTTGTTAATGTGAATGGCGCCATGAGCTCCTTTGAAAAAGTTGTCTTCTTTGCACAAGATCTGAGTGTTTTCTAAGCAAATGTGGTGCTTAGTTGTAGAAGAGTGGTCCGCAAGTGCAGATTTAACAACTCGTTCATGTTTGATGTCTGCAATTTGCTCCTTAATTCTTGTGCAAAAAGAACGACCCGTTTCACCAATATAAGGGATACCACAAGAGCAAACAACCTTATAAACCCCGGACTCATGCAATAAGTCTCTCGAGTCCTTGAGAGAGGGGAGATGGTGTTTTACGGTGGCGAAAGGTTTGAAAGCACAATGAAGTCCTTTCTTCGAAAGGATCTTGGAGATTTTTTGGGAAATGCCTTCAATATAAGGAAGCGCAACACTAGGGAGAAGATCAGGCTTGGAGGTCGGGGAATTGGAGTAGAACCTCTCCCTAGCATGGCTGAAGGCTCTAGTGATCTGCTTACTATTGTAACCATTAAGGGTGAAGACTTTACGGAGATGGGCCAACTCTTGGTCCAAGTAATCTTCATCACAGATCCGAAAGGCTCTTAAGGCGAGGGTTTTGAGGATACCACTTTTTTGACAAGGATGGTGATGAGAGGACGAGTGGAGATAGAGATCGGTGTGGGTGGCCTTACGGTAAACCCGACGACCCAGGGAGCCATCAGACTTTTTAACAAGCAAGATGTCAAGGAAAGGGAGTTGGCCATTAGATTCAATCTCCTTAGTGAAGGAGATGCAATGGGCCAAGCTGTTGAGGTGGGCATGAAATTCTTCTAATTGGTCTAGACCATGTGGCCAACAAACATTGGTGTCATCTACATATCGCTTCCACCATTTTGGCTTGAGGGGGAAGGAGAAGAGGGCTGACTCTTCAAATTGCTCCATGTAGAGGTTAGCAATGACCGGAGAAAGCGGAGAACCCATGGCCACACCATCAACGTTCCCCGATCACGGCGCCATTTAGGATCATCAGGCGCAAAACTAATAATGAAATTGCCTCGCTCGTAGAGTTTTGCCTTAAATCTACCTTTTTCTCTTTCCAAAATGTCATTTATGAACAAGTTGATGGTGTGGCCATGGGTTCTCTGCTTTCTCCGGTCATTGCTAACCTCTACATGGAGCAATTTGAAGAGTCAGCCCTCTTCTCCTTCCCCCTCAAGCCAAAATGGTGGAAGCGATATGTAGATGACACCAATGTTTGTTGGCCACATGGTCTAGACCAATTAGAAGAATTTCATGCCCACCTCAACAGCTTGGCCCATTGCATCTCCTTCACTAAGGAGATTGAATCTAATGGCCAACTCCCTTTCCTTGACATCTTGCTTGTTAAAAAGTCTGATGGCTCCCTGGGTCGTCGGGTTTACCATAAGGCCACCCACACCGATCTCTATCTCCACTCGTCCTCTCATCACCATCCGTGTCAAAAAAGTGGTATCCTCAAAACCCTCGCCTTAAGAGCCTTTCGGATCTGTGATGAAGATTACTTGGACCAAGAGTTGGCCCATCTCCGTAAAGTCTTCACCCTTAATGGTTACAATAGTAAGCAGATCACTAGAGCCTTCAGCCATGCTAGGGAGAGGTTCTACTCCAATTCCCCGACCTCCAAGCCTGATCTTCTCCCTGGTGTTGCGCTTCCTTATATTGAAGGCATTTCCCAAAAAATCTCCAAGATCCTTTCGAAGAAAGGACTTCATTGTGCTTTCAAACCTTTCGCCACCGTAAAACACCATCTCCCCTCTCTCAAGGACTCGAGAGACTTATTGCATGAGTCCGGGGTTTATAAGGTTGTTTGCTCTTGTGGTATCCCTTATATTGGTGAAACGGGTCGTTCTTTTTGCACAAGAATTAAGGAGCACAGTGCAGACATCAAACATGAACGAGTTGTTAAATCTGCACTTGCAGACCACTCTTCTACAACTAAGCACCACATTTGCTTAGAAAACACTCAGATCTTGTGCAAAGAAGACAACTTTTTCAAAGGAAGCTCATGGAAGCCATTCACATTAACAACCACCCCTCTAACCTCAACCGTGATGAGGGTTGGGGTGTTAGTAATGCGTGGCAGCCCTTACTTTCTAACCTTCGCAACGATGTTCAGTCCTAGCCTTTTTGGGCCCCTTTTTTTCCCCCTCCCTCTTTTTCGTGTCTCTTTCCTTCCCCCTGTTTTCCTCCTCCTTCACCCGTCGCTCCCTCTTCCTTTTTTTTCCCACTCTGGCATTTTGGGGTCTCCTTTTTTGTCCTCCTCCTCCTCCTTTCATCTGGGTCTTTTCATCAAAAGTTACGCTGGCTTTTTCTCCTTGCTCTTGCTATTGTTATGTTATTTTGTGCCTCTTTCTCCTTTCTTATTATTTTGTCCTCCTCCTTATCTCTTTCGCCTTTCGCCTTGGTCTTGATCGTTGTCCTTTCATCATAGTTATGCTTGCTTTTGTTATTTTGTCCTCCTCCTCCTTTCATCTTGGTCCCCTCCCGTTCTCTCTCGCCTTCATCTTGTCGTGTTTAGTATGTTATTTTGTAGTTCTTTGCCTTTATTATCTCAATTTTCTTCGTGTTCTTTGCCTTTTTTAGATTTTTATATACGTTGAGATTTTTGGCCATCATTATTTTCACCAATATTCTCTTTTTATATAATTAATATTAACTTATATATATATATACATATATATATATATATATATATATTAACTTATATATACATACTATTATACATATACATAATCTATATTACTTTTAGTCATATTAACTTCATATATATATATATATATATATATATATATATTTATTTATTCATTTTTATTTTCGTGTTGGTCATTATTTATTGTTTTCTTTTTTATTCTTTGGGTTTCTCATTTACTCTCCCATTCTCTTCTCAATTTATTTATATTCTCCTTTATTCTTCGGTTTCTTATTTATTCTTTGGTTCCTTCTCAAGTATTCTCTTGTATATTCTCTTATCTATTTTCTTATTTTCTTCTCAATTTTTTCCCCTTGTTTATTCTTTGGTTCCCATCTTTTTTCTCATTGTTATTCTTTGGGTTTCTCATTTATTCTCTTAATCTCCTCTCCATATATATATATATATATATATATATATATCTATTATTCTTTGGTTTCTTCTTATTTTTCTCATTTTTATTCCTTTCTTGTTAGTCTTTCTCTTAATCTCATTTCTTTCCTTATTCATAATTGTCGTTATCTATAGTTATTTTCTTTTGTTCTTTGGTTTCTCATTTGTTCTCACTATTTCTTCTCTTGATATATTTTTTCTCACTGTTTCTCTTTTAATACTTGTTAATATAGTATGGTTTTTATATTTCATATTAACATATAATACATTATTTAAATCGTACTTAATTCTCTTATTCCCAAATTATAGTTATATATATTTTTATGGATTTATATAGAATATAAATATATATTCATTTCCTTCTTTGTAATATATTAATATCCCTGTATTTTATTTGTAGGATATAATAAGGTTGTTTATATTTATTCTCTTAATTAGTGTTATTTATCTTATGTGTGTTATTTTTGCTCTTGTGTCTTTTTGTTTTTATGTTATTCCTTTCCCTTATTTTTGATATTTTTATTTTGTTCTGCGTTTCTTGTTGTATTTCTTTAGGTTTCATTATTCTTATTTATTTTCTTGTTTTTCATCCTTCTTAGTTCTTTCTTTTGCTCTTTCCCCTTTTGTAATTGGTCTCCTCTTTTGCTCTAATGTGTTGCTCTTCCTCTTCTTTAGTCTTGGCCTTGGTCTACGTGCCTCCTCACCCTCCCCCTCCTCTCTTCTTTTTATCTTGTCCAAGTCTGCAATTACCCTCTCATTCCTCTTGCTCTCTCTCATCCTGATGATGGATCATGTAGTGTGATCCGAAACGTTGATGCTAAAAATTGTTGCACACAATCAAATCCAGAAGCTATATAGACTTATGATATGGATTGTGGAAACCTATTATCATTATATTAAAAAATGTTAATGCGATTAATTTTAATTTTCCATGGCATGAATTGCTGGTGGTGAATTTTCCTTCAGCTGTGAATTTTTCGGTAGTGATTTTTTTTTTAATCATTATCATCAACGTGCTATTATCATTGGTATTTTCCTATGATCGGGTGGGGGTTCTTCTCATTCTTGAGTTTGCTCAAATTCTTCTTGGTTATCTTCCCTAACCATTTTACTTTTTTATTATGTTTGATTTACCCTAAAATGTTTGATCAGGTGGAGGATTTTGCGAGGGGGTTGTTATGTTATACTCTTCATATGGACTTTTATCACATGTTTCATTAGATGGATGAGAGTTTGGAGGTGTTGAGGGGTTTGTATTTGATTAAAAATAAAAAATAAAGAACAAACGCAAATGCAAATGCAAATTATTTTGAGTTAAATTGATAAAAAATTAAATGAACTTACCCCTTGCATGTCATGACAACATGATTCCTTCAATAAAATTGCTCTAAATCACTCAAAACATGCTCATAAATGAAATCACAATCACATTATACATGAGCCTGTTATAATATTCTCACATTTAGAGTTGTTAGCAATTGATCCTTGGACTTGGCACTAATGCTCGTGCATTGTGGAATAATGGGACCAAGCCTCGTATAACATTGTTACATTATTTCAATCTAAAACTAAAATTTGGCCACTTTTTGGCCCCCATATGTGTGCATATACCCAACATAGGTTGGTGAAGAGTAGGTGAACTAAAGGCTTTGGTCGGAGGCATAAGAGTAACTTATATTAGAGTTTAGATAATAGATGGGGTAAGTAGATATAGTGAAAGTTTAGAAGAAGGTGAAGAAGGTAAAAGTGTGGATAGAAGAGGAAGAGACCTTATTGAGGATGAGTAGTAGAAGGGTGATATCGAGTGCTAAGTAGGGATGGGGTTTTGATGTATGATACACTAACTTAGATAAGGAAAACATATGCTTTGCCTCTTTTAAAAGATAACAAAAATCACCCCAAAATCTACATATCACTAGGTCTTGATTTAAACTAATTTAATATTAATTCCATTGCATTCACATATAGTTTCATATCAAAATCAGCAATAAAAAATAGTTGAAAAAAAAAATCAACTTTTCAAAACTTATGACATGTTTAATCCTAAATTAAATTCAGATTTTAACCCTAGACTAAAGTGAAGTGCTCAACATATACTGGTAGATGGAGGGGACTGGTAGTTAGTCGTCGAGAACGTTAGTCGTCAAGAACGTTACAAAGGATAACTTAAACCACATGCTGTGTGGGTAGGAGTCATGACAGTTAAAAACAAATACAACATAAAGTGCATGTAAAGATGGTAAAAATGCACCCACTTTTAGATTTGAACAAATAGATAGCGAAAGGTGATTATGTGACTCGGTATCATAGTCCAGTCAAAATTAAAGTGCCCAAAAATAATTGTCCAATAGATGGGTACTCTCCGATGTAATGAAATTCTCTCAGGTTTTCCATTTTCTATTAGAATTTAAAGTTTTGATTCGTCGATAGTATACGTCTTTGTGTGATTTATTTTCAGTTTTTAATGTGGTAATTGTATGCGTGTGATTTCATTTGAAGTTAGTTTCTTTTCTTTATACAATCTGATTGTTTACAATTGCGTGTAATTTGATTTCATTATCTGTTAATGTATTCATTTGTGATTCAAGGATTGAAAATCTTATTTGTGCAGACTGGAATTTACTATCGGCAGTTCATCAGACATGCTTTGTTTTCTCATTATATGTTCTGTTATAATTTCTGTCATTGTAATTCTTGTCACAGTTCCTGGCACACCTCCTGTCACAATTCATGCCAAAAAAACAGAAATAGTAGAATTCAAACCTCCTGTCACAATTCATGCCAAAAAACAGAAATAGTAGAATTCAACTAGGTTTTAGGTTAAAAGTTTATTGAGTATAATAGTTGCATTCATCCCCACCTAGTTCACTAGTTTCAGCCCTTAGGTAGATTGCCGCAACACCTTTCACAAGTTTATAATTCTCGGATTGACACTTAGGAATAAACTGAGGAAACCACTACGAAATTATCAAGGATTGATTTAAATATATTTACCAATTAGATAGAATTACAAGGATAGTTTATCTCCAAAATCTATCCATAGCTAAATCCAATCATAGTTTATTCAAGATTGGCCATTACATTTATTTCTTGTCAAAGGGAGACTTGTTTGTAAGAATTGGACTCTCTTTTGTCATCAAACATTCTTCAGTGGTTTTGGAGCTACCTCATTATGGGCCCCGGCTATATAGTCTCTTTCTTTCCCTCTTATGGAGAGATTTTGTAATGTATCTTCATGATGGATGTAGTCCTTGGGGTGTTTGATGAGTCCATACATCACACATTTCATCACTTGTACATGATTGCTTTTTGCATTCTCTCTTTTGGAAAGGGGGTTTTCCCATGTGTTTTTTCTCATTTTCTTCAATTGTGAGAGATCATTTGTACATTGGTACCTAACATGGCCTTGTAGCTAGGACCTGTCCTTGCATCTTTGCATCATTTTCATAATAATCTACTCCCTAGGGGTGTTGGTGTAAATAGGAAATTTACCTAACTAGTTTATTAGTGGGTTCTATTTACATGTTAAGTCCACTTAAGTCCTAAGAATATTTTTAGTAGTCTTAGTTGTTATCTAGTCTTATCTTATATTTTTGGCATTACCTTTTCCTAGTTCATTTAATAATAATTTGAGTTAGTTGTCACATGTTATAGGATTGAGACACATGTCATAATCTTGTCTAATCCTATCTTTCACCTTATCTATATAAGCAAGGCTATTGTACACTTTGTATCATATATCTCATAGATCTTCATATCAAGCAAGCTCATTTATTGCATACTAACTTGTGGAAGGTTTTCATTATTTTTGTAGGTGGTCTTGAGTGTTGAGCTAATCCTCAGCTCCTACACAAAAAAAAAAGGAATTTGTACATAATGATTCATCTTGACCTATTAACCTTGTAACTACTTGCTAGTTTGAAAACCTTGATATTTGGAACTCCATTCTATGGTTGAAAAAATATATGTGTACAAATATTTTTAATGTCACTAAGTGCACACCTAAGGTTATATAAAATCATGTACAATGGCACACAATGGCACACAATGACACAAAGATCTGCATAGGTCATACACAAAAGAATGCAATGAAATAATATGTAGTCTAGTCTGATGGTACATGATGACACCATGTGTTACATGAAAGGTGTATGATTTGTTGAGGAGAATATGGAAGTTCTAAAGCATAATAAGGAATGCACTTGATAGTCTTAAAGGATTTTGTGGCATTTTTTCTTGTTCACCCTTTCTTGAGAGGCGATGGTCCCTACTATGTTTTTAGTGAGCTAGGGAAACAACACAAAGCTAGAGAAGTTTGTACTACTTTGCTTGACCTACATACCAATCAACCTTAGCTACTTTTAATAAATAACATGAACCAGTGTGAGTGTACATTATTCTTATTTAGTGTACCAATGATTAAGATCCATGTATAAAGGATGTTGAGTTGATGCTTACTCAAGAAGATGAGGAAAACATGGTTTAAGGAGTCTCACATTGAACATTAGATGCAAAACTTGAAATATTTTTAGAGATTGATGAGGGCC
>VDFB02234570.1:13459-53239 GCA_007258455.2 Sequoia sempervirens
GGGGTGTCTGGGTACCACTTCCAATCCTTCCACTAGGCTTTGGTCCCATGAATTCCAACCTTATGAAGCATCTCTGTAGGAATAACATTCACCAAACCATCATAAGTAGCATGGTCCTAGTTATGAAGCCTTTACAGGGCACATAACTCTTCCCATTGCATGGTACACATTGTGGGTTTATGAAAAATCTGTTGCAAGGTCTGGATACCCTTTTTGTGGAATCTGAGTGCCTTAAGCCAAGGTGGCTTAGCCAACAGCTGACCATTGCTAGCAAAGAGAGGTGACCACCAATCATTTTGCTGGTTGAGTGAAAGCCCATCACGGAAATCAGAGCCAACCCAGTGAAGCTAGGGCTTAACTTCCTCCCAGGCTCTCCAAATGCTTTTGGCCACAAAAGTCCCCACAATTTGGACTAATTCCTCCATGAAAAAAAGGGTTTGAAAGCCAATCCCCTTCCAGGCAGGTCTATGCATAGGAAAGCTTGATTGGATGCAATGTTTGAGAAGAATTTTCCAGGCCTCATCGCCAGTAAGGGCACAAATTATCCATTTGACACATAGGGTAGTCCTTTTCCATTGAGTGGAGAGCAACCCAATTCCTCCAGAATCTCTGGGAAGGAAAAAAAATCCTAGGCAACATAGTGAAAACCTTTTTGGGAATCAACAGAGGCCCAAAGAAAATCCTGGAGCAATTTTTCAAGCTTTCCATAGGAAGCTTTTGACAGGGCACAATAGGAAGAATAATAAACATGGGTAGCCATAACAACTTTGGAGCACAACTAAAATTTCCTCGCCAAAGAGAGGGGCTTAGTAATTCAGTAAGCAAGAATTTGCTCGACCTTGGAAAGAACAACTTGCCATAACTCAGCCGGGGACACCTGTAAAGCAAAGGGAATGCCTAGGAACCAAAAAAATTCTCCTGGCCCAATCCACTTCCAATTATACTACTGAAACCAAGGAGGAGTGGGCAAAATAGACTGTATGTGGTACAAAGTTTTTTGCCACTGAATGGAAGAGCCATAAGAAAGAAAAAAAGTATTAAGGCAATCTAGGGCCACTTTAATATTTTCTTCTTCCTCTAGGAGAGTGAGGAAAGAGTCATCAACAAAATGGCCATTAATCAGCTGAGCTTGAGAGTTAGGCAACGAAATACCCTTGACACACTATTGGAAAACTGTGTTGGCCAAAAGGTAGCCAAATCCTTTAGTCACAAGCACATACAGGGAGGGGGCAAGTAGACACCCTTGCCGAATGGAATGAAAGAGTCCAAAGGCAGAAGATTGACAACCATTAATGGTGATACAAACAGAGACATCCAAAAAGAGTATTCAAACAACTTGAATGAAATTAGGCCCAAAACCCAAAGCTTGCAACATAGCAAGAATAAAAGGTCATTCAATGCCGTCATAAGCCAGTGGAAAAATCAATTTTTAAAAAATTCTTTCTGGTTTGAATGTCTGGCCCATTCCATACCTTCTTAAATGACAATAATATTATCTAGAATAAACTTGGATTTGATAAACCCTATTTGCTCTGGGTGCACAAATTGAGGTAAAAGATGGCGGATCTTCAGAGCCAAAGCCTTGGCGATGATTTTTTAGGAGACATTGAGAAGTGTGATAGACCTGCAGTTGCAAATGTCCTTTGGATCCCCAAATTTAGGTATGAATTTTATATTGCCTTTGTTTATTAAGTTACCTAGAGAATTAGCATGAAAAACCTTTAAGTAAACATGATATAGATCTTTCCCAACATAGTCCCAAAGGGCCTTGTAAAACTCATAAGGGAAACCATCAATCCCTAAGGCTTTTCCATCAACCATGGAATGAACAGCTTCCTTGAGGTAATCAATTGTTAACAATTGATCACAAAAATTTCTCTAGGCTGAGGAAAGCCTAGAGGGCTTGCTGTCACATAAGCGTGGGTTCCTATGCAATGAAAACCTACTTATAATGATGCATAAAGGCCTAGAGAATGTTAGGGAGATCAGAGAGCACCTGAATGGAATTGTGATTTTTTTAATGCCTAGGGATGAGTGCTTGAAACATAGCACCAAAAAAATCTATTTGGAGGCATGATCACCAATTTTTAGCCAATGTAGTCGGTCTTTGATCTATGTACCTC
Source organism: Sequoia sempervirens (assembly GCA_007258455.2). NCBI lineage: Eukaryota > Viridiplantae > Streptophyta > Pinopsida > Cupressales > Cupressaceae > Sequoia > Sequoia sempervirens. Next base: position 15,583 of record VDFB02234570.1, read on the forward strand.
TAGCAGCATAATTATCTGCAACTTTCTTTTTGTGCCTTAATTCCACCACCTTGACTTGCAATGATGGAAAAGGGGCTAGCCGCCAAAGCCTTAGTAGCTGAGCGCAAGTCAGCGGTGGTAGGGCCTCATTAGACCACTGAAGAAAGATAGCCAACTAATGCCCATAAATATGCAAAAATCTAGTTGTGCGTGCGATAAAATCATTCCACCAAGTAATCCAACCTATATGATGAGCTAGCCTACACTTTAGTTTCTAGACTCTACAAATGTGGGCCAGGGTAGGTTTGGTACATAGCAAAGACGTGTTAAAAAAGAATTGATTTTTACAAGTGCAAGGTTGACATTTCTCCCATTCAATGCGAAAAGAAATGGGGAAGTGGTCAGATAGAGTCACATCCACTAACGACTTAATCGGTAGAGAAGAGATTTCAAAAGAGAAAAAATATTGAGCCAAGATCATGGCACGATCAAGGTGCTTAAATATTCTGTCAGAATTAGCCCTGAAATTACACCAAGTGTGCTAGAGAGAATGAGAATGGCGGTGACCAATATTGGGATCAAAAAGGCCCAATTTATTGTGTATGTAAAACCATGCCTCTTGTTCGCCAGCTTCCCATCTGAATGGAAAGGCGCCATCCTTGTCATACGCCATCTCAACCATACTAAAATACCCACATAATAACCAAGTATCAACTAGCAATGAATCAACAATCTAGCACCAAAACAAAGAGCGCTCTACAACATCATTAGAAGCATAAACATTAATAATACCAAAGGAATGATTATCAATGTTGAGAAGGATCTAGATGATTCGATGAGTAGGATTAGACCCATGGTTGACCACACAAGCATGCCACCATGGGGAAAAAAGGGTGACAGCTCCGCCACGCGCAACCTCATGCGTAGTGCAATTTACTAGCTGGCCAAATATTACAAGCTAAAGCAAGCAAGAATCCATAAATTGTAACCTCTTGGAGGAAAAGCACTTCAATACTTGAATATTTTCATAAAGTATCCCTAACAAAATACTTTTTGGAGAGGTCCGTCAGACCTCAAACATTCCATGAGAGGAAATTCATGAATGAAACTCCTCCATATTGTCAGAGTTTGGTTCCTCTTCATTCAGGGAAGAGAAACAATTATGCAAAAATTATGGCAAAACTAACTCAATTTAAATAGGAGAGGAAAATCTCCACTTGTCTTGCACATATTCACCCGCTTCAAGCATTGGAGAAGAACTGCGAGACCGCCTTTGAGCTCTCGACACAGGAGGATAAATGCTTGGTTGAGCAATCATAACAACAACAAGTTGAGGCATTGCCTTTGTCTTGGGTTGCATCAAAATATTATCAACTTTGACAGGAGCTTCTGTCCCCTTCCCTGAAGGGTTTGAAATGACCTTTGATGGTTTAGAGGCCTTAGAGGCCGACCCAAAACTAGTTGACTTATTTTTCTGACTTGTAACTGTGGTCCATTTTTCATCAAGTTTGGAAGTAGAAGGTTCTGTTTGATGAAGATTTTTAGTATCTCATGGCAGAGAAGGTGTATGAGGCACGGCTAAAGGGCAGTCCTTAATCCTATGGTTTGTGGACTGACACCTATAACATGTGTTGGGAAGATTAAAATAAGTTACTTTCTGGGTATGCCAGAGAACTCCAATTTGAATATCAATGGATTCTTACAAGTTCTTGGAGAGGTCTACTTCCACACAGACCCATTTTTGGGACTGGGCCTGGAAAAACCTATCGGGCTCAATACAAATGACCCTCCCTAGTGAGGATGCAATATGATTCAAAAAGACACACAAGGCAAAGGAAGACTAGGGAATTGAATCTAGATCAAGAACCACAACTTGGTGTCATCTGAGATAGCAAAATCCTAGGTCCATGCCTAGAAAACTAGCAAAGAGGACCTAACATACCAGGGACCATGGGCTAAGATAGCTTGGACATGATTGACCTCCGCAAAACGAAACAAAAAGAAACCCTTGGTTAAATTTTGGACCATATTAGGGCAGACCCCATGAGGGACCTAGGCCTTGCTAACCCATTCCTTAAGCACACTTTCCAAGGGATTCCTCCCAACAAAATAACCCACAAGGGTGTGTTGCTCAAGCCATTGACAAGCAAAATCAAAATCTGCTAAAGGAAAAATCACATTAGTTGGGGAGTCAAAATTCTTACCTTGTGAAAGACCTTCAAAACAAATTTCTTGGGTCATTTGTTTGGAGGAGGAGCCATTGAGCAGCACCGTCGAACCGCTAACACCAACATGAACTATTGGATTATAGCTAGTTGAAGGAATATTAAAACACAAAAATTGCAGTAAATGAGGCCATACACACAAGAAAAGAGGGGTTTCCTATGTAGAATGCATATTATGATGCAAGAGGGGCCAAGGGTGACCACAAAAACTAGAAAACCCTAGTAGAGCTCATACACTTGACCTCAAGAACCCGATTAAGCTTCAAAATGCCAATTTTAACCCTAGACAAAAGTGAAAGATAGAAAGGGGCTATGGTCTATGCAATGAATTTTCACCACATGTTCCACTTCCACCTAACTTCCATCAACAAGGATTCTCTCCAAGCACACATCATTACCATCACATAACATTCACTTATACCTATGTGTTGATACTTGATTGGTTTATGTTTTACTTTAAATATGGCAATGAGTGTAAGATCCCGCAACAAAAGCATTTATCACCAATTACAAAATGTTTACCACCACTAACAAAGCTCATGACCGCTAGTCCTGTAGACTGGTAGTTAGTAATCGAGAATGCTACAAAGGATAACTTAAACCACATGGTGTGTGGGTAGGACGGTTACAAAAAATACAACATAAAGTGCATGTAAAGATAGTAAAAGGGATCTACTTTTAGATTTGATCAAATAAATAGCGAAAGGTGAATATGTGATTCTCTTGCTGTTATAGTCTAGTCAAAATGAAACTGCCCAGAAATAATTGTCCAATAGATGGGTGCTTTATGATGTAATGAAATTCTCTCATGTTTTCCATTTTCTGCTAGAATTAAAAGTTTTTGACTTGTTGATGGTATGTGTTTTTTAATATATATTGAAATAATGTAAGAACAATTACATAGAATTAGGCAGTCGAGGGTTTTCAAGAAAATAAAAGAAGCTAAAGTAGAAAAAAACCTCAAGCTGTGTAAAATTCCCTCAGCTACATTTACATGCATGTCTGTGTAGGGTATGTGCAGGATCATCATGCAAAAAACAGGCCCTTAAGTGGCAAAAAATTCAGAAAAATTAGTGTTAGGCAACTTGACGTAAATATTTGAATAAGTTATCTATATTATTTCAAAAATATGTAAGAATAGAATTTGTAGAAAATTGAATGTAGTTTCTAAAATACTAGGTTTATTTAAAAATAAATAAAATCTATTTGCTGAAAATTTGAAATTTCAATGCAGTAGTACTTAAATTTTAGGGAAAAAAAAGAAGTAGGTGTCTGTCTGACCACCCTAACCATAATAAAATGATAATATTTTTTTGTAAGATTTTATATATAAGTAGAGGACTCATTTCCGGATGTGATGCATATTTTTTGTAATTTTTTCCAAGTAAATAATTAATTATGAATTTTTTATTACAACTTTTAAAAATATAAAAACTCGTTGTTTGACCACCTTAACTTGGTCAAAACTTCATGAAATTTAATTTTTCTTTTTTGAATCCTATAGTACATGAAGCATAGAATGTGACGCATGTTTTAGATTCAAAAAATATGATACCGTTTGAAAGTTATAGATTTTTTTCAATCAGCCTATCGATCAAGACTTTAGTCGTAATTCTAATAGAAAATGAATAATAATTATTTATTAAATTCGAATTAAATCATAATTTATATTTGTGGAAAGCTGAGAATATCCTCTAAAAACCCTTTTCGTTTCATTAATTTTGGGTGAAAATAAAGTTGTCAGCCACATACCCTCAAACGCTATTGTCGAGGAACCAAGCAATTCATCAATCACTTGGTGATGACCCATGTTTAATGGACAACGAAATGATATTACAATCTGATCCTATCATTGACTACATTGAATTGGTGAATTGTGTTCAATTCCATATAAAGTGTACCTTACAAACATGCCTTAGGAGGAAGGGACAATCCCTATAGTGTTGTTATAAAGCCCCTTGGGCCATGCGAGAACTTTCTACCCTTGCCATTGATGACACCACCCAATCTAAATTCACCGCTGCTCGTAATGATGTCCACTTAAATCTACACAACCCTTCTATCCTTTCTATTTGGGGAGCTAATATCGATTGCCAGCTTGTTGTCTCTACCCATGTAGTCCTCAAGTTTATTGATAAATTTGCAACAAGTTGGAAACAAATCAGAAACATACCACTCAATGCTTTCTCATATTTCAACCAATATAGAGTCTGACAAGCCTGCCCCAACAACTTTCAAAAACATGCTTTCTCACACATTGGTCGATTGTGATATTGGAGCCCAAGAAACTTGCCACGTATTGCTTAAACTTCCACTCTCCCTATGTAGTAGGAATTTTGCCTCTTTAAATGTGAACCAAAAAAATTCAACGAGTATGGCTCTCATCCAAATCAACCACCACCTCCCCAAATAACATTGATGCTTACATGATTCGTCCAATATATTTAGATTCTGTGTTACTTCTTGAGGTCACCCAAAAGTGGACTTACAAGGCATTTCAAAATCATAGCCAATGGAAAGAGCAACCTATTAAAGCCATTGTTCGTGTCTCACCATGCTTCACTTCCATCCCTGCAAGAGACGACATCTGCTTTGAAGCATTTTATCAAAGTGATATTTATTGATGTACAAACCATTCCACATCATTCACAATGAATTCACATTGGCCACTAGTCATATTATAAAATAGTGGGAGAGTTTTGCAGGGAGTTACCATCCTTGGCATGTGCTTCTCACACCATCAAAGCCTTTTGAAGGTACAAATTCTAGCTCCTCTTCTAGTGAAGAAGTAGTAGTGCAAGAGAACAACCCATCTGAATGGAAAGTATTATCAATCCTATACCCAAGCCTTCATTTTCACTTTGATTAACTAGATATGCTTGGTCACTATGACATTGACTTGCACCATGATTGGGGTTCCTCCCAACTAAATCCCCACCAACAAGTCTATGCAACTACCTACATAGAATCCAGCTGCCCAAAATTTCTATTCCCCCATCTTCCCACTCACCCTACCCAACATGAGATCTTTTTCCAACAAAACAAATCATTTGATAAAATCTTCTCTTATCTAAATGTAGGTACTTTGCAAACTCCTTTAAAAATGATTGTTCAAGGAATTGCTGGAACTAGTAAATCACACCTAATAAAATCCATCAAATCTTCCCTCAACAATTCATCCCAAAATTTCCCATCACCATTACTACTTCTAGCACCTACTCTTAAACTCTAGCGGTCCAATTTATTATTTTCAAAGGAAAATATTGCCTCCTTTACAACATATTTATTATTTTCAAAGGAATAAATTTATATACCTAAATTCAAGAAAGAAAAATAATATCAAGAAAGATCATTTATTGCATAAATTCAAGAAGACAAATTGTATGTCAAAGGAACCTATTTTGTCTTATATGATCATTTTGAATTTCAATCAAAATTGTCAAAGTAATGAGATCTTGTCAGTAATTGTGGATTTGAGTAATATTTCTTCCCAAATCTAGGCATGTTTAATGGTGTTTTGGTACAGTAATATCAAGAAAGATCATTTGTTGCATAAATTCAAGAAATACAAATTGTATGTCAAAGGAACATATTTTGTCTTATATGATCATTTTGAATTTCAATCAAAATTGTCAAAGTAAATAGATCTTTTCAGTAGATCTTGTCAGTAATTTTGGATTTGAGTAATATTTCTTCCCAAATCTAAAATATGTTCACATGTACTTGAAAGTGGAGGAAAAATATAACTATGAAATTAACAAACCCATGCCAAATCCCATCTAGCTTTGGGCCTATTTTAAGAGAGTTTCTTAATGTGATTACATGGTGACATATGACACTTTTATGCTAAGTTTTACTTTTTTCCTAATACATGTTCATCCTCGCTGACACACATTTTTAATGTTTAACCATATACAAGCCCTTTATGCATGTATTCCTACATATTTCTATTACTAATGTCATAGATTCAAATTCAAGAATTTTTTCACTCTTTGTGTCAAGATTCCATATTCTCTACCCCATGATATATATTCTACATGGTTTGGGGGGAAACCAATGTTGAGAAGATAAATCTATAATTTACTTAATGGAAGGAGGAAATTAATATAACAACACATAATCAAGATATGCAAGTGGAAGATTGTAGAAAATATGTATGATAATTTTATTCATAGTTAGAAATGAATACCTAGTACAATAGATGTTAAAAATAGAGTGGTTATAAATGAGGATTATTGCAACTAGAAATGGGTGAACACATTAGGATAGTTTAATTATAATTATTTATCTATCCATCCTCTTGAAAATATGAAAATATGAATGGATACACACATGCATATGCTTTTTAGTTACAAAATGTTTGTGTAAATAGGTAATTTACCTAACTAGTTAATTAGCGGGTCCTATTTACATGTTAAATTCACTTAGGTCCAAGGAATATTTCTAGAAGTCTTAGTTTTCATCTAGTTCTTATCTTATCTTTTTGGCATTTAATACTTTTTAAAGGTCATTTAATAATAAGTTGAGTTAGTTGTCACATGTTATATGATTGAGACACATGTCATAATCTTGTCTATCTTTCTATCTTTCACCTTGTCTATGTAAGCAAGGCTATTGTACACTTTGTATCATATATCTCATATATCTTAATATCAAGCAAGCTTATTTCTTCCATACTCTCTTGTTGAATATTTTCATTATTTTTGTAGGTGATATTAAGCATTGAGCTAATCTTTAGCTCCTACATGGTATCAAAGACATGATCATGCAAAACCCTTCTTAGATATGAGAATATAACTATTTCCAGATGAGAGACCTTGGTAGGTTTTACTAAGGTTGAGTATGCTCTTCTCTTGCACCATATGGTGATTTGGAGAATAAAAAAAAGCTTGAAAAAACACTTGATTTGGGGTTTCCTATTTATGGGTTTCTATTGCAAGTTTATATTGGAGCATGTTGGAGGTAATCTAAGCTTGCCATTGGGCCTAGGGTGTTAGAGAAAGTTAGGACTGGATTTCATTTTGTCAAAATCTGACATAATTTTTAGATCTACAAGGGTTTCAAGTTGGGAGGTGGTTACAAATCCAAGATGTAGCTAGTATTCTATAATATTTTATGCCAAAAATAATGTTTCCATTGTGTCTAAAAGGCCCAAAAACCCTAATATCGCATGTCAAATCATCAAAATAAGAGATTTTCTCCCTAGGGGCTCAATTTTTTTTTTAGATTTTCATTGCCAAAATTGTCTATATTGTACAAATCCATATGGTCCATACCAATGTTGGCATAAAAAATAGCTGGAGGTACTAGTTGGTACAATTTTTGCATATTCTATAGAGAATATTCCTTTGCTAGAATAAATTTTTTACAACACCATGTGTCATCAACTATCATATCACGTGCTAATACGACTGCCACAATTTTAAAATTCAAATTATTTTATTTAAAACAAATTGTTCTAGTGCTTGGTTACATAGATGATTTTCTTATGATAGGAGGGGCTAGCATGGGGCTTAACTCCCTAATGGCACATGGTTCCACCACTAGCCTTTGCCATCAAGGCACCACCTCATCACTGCCCACAGGCAACACCTTTTAATTTTGTTTTTTGCTAGTGGCAATCATACATGGGGTGACTAGAACCTAGCTTGCTAGGGGCTTATTTTTTTCCCCTCATGTGGCCCTAATTGGGAAAATTTTTCTACATGCCATAACTTTTCACCAAGGTGTCAAAATTTTAGAAACAAGATATCAACGAAAAGCTAGTTCTAAGAAGTTCATAATGGTGCATGCATTTTTTCTAGATTCTACTCTAGGTGAATTTTATTGCATATTGAAGTGAATTTTCATTTTTAGACCTCTGAGCTCATAAATTTATGTCAAATTATCTATTTTAAATGGTTCTAATGATAATTGAAATGTATTCAAGATCTCTATTATTCAATCCAACACTTTTTCCAAATTTATCCCTAGGTATTATTTATTCATTTTTTCATATTTGGCATCTTCATCGATTACTTCAACATAATATCTCCTGGAAAATTTATAGGGGGGGCTTTATTTTAGTCGTGATTTAGATTTGGGAGGTATCATGTCAGTTTGTTTCAAATATTTTTCTATTTTTCTCTCTTGGTGCTTGATGATCTAATAGTTTAACCAAGGTTCGAGGTTCTAACTCCTCATAATTATCACACATGGAAGGTGATAATGCAAAGATTACTATGGTCTAAGGGTTTTTGGTTTTCCGTGGGTGATCATCAACCTAATTTTTCTATGGAATATCAGAGATTTTCTCATAGAAATAAATGTGATGAGGCTATGGCTTGCTTGCTATACATGTTTCTATTTTTTTTTCTTTCCTATTGAGGAGTGTACTACTCCCAATTAGGTATGGGATAACTAAAAGGATTTATTTGCTTCACTAACTGCACAAGGATTGTTAAAATATGCTAATAAATTTTGGATCCCAATTAGAATGATAAATTTAGGTAGCCCAAAATATACCTGAACATGGTTGAAGAAGAGACACATAGCTTCTAGTGTTATTGTGCTTTTCTTACAAGAAACCTTGATAGCCATTTTTGAAAATTTATCTACTATATTAAATATAAAATCATTCTATTTCCTTGTCATAAGGAGTCCACTCATGAGATCCATGTTGACAGATTCCTAAAGAAAAACTATAATATGTGTGTAAAGTTCAATTTTCTTGTTCATGAGCTTGACAATGAAACAAGAATTATAGTACTTGATATGATGCTAAATGTTTGCACACATGCGACACTAGTAAAAATATTGTTTAGCGTTGCTACAATTTTGGTAATACCAAATTGTCCAATTGTATTGACATAGTGTGTCTCTTAGATGAGTTATTTGTAAGGTGTGCCTATGAGAACACATAGATATTAGAGCTTAATACATGTTTATAATTTAGATAAAATCAACCAAATTGTTTACCTTGTGTGAGCTTGACATTGGCTTGTGCAAAATCCTAATTTATTGAGTAGTGGTTGGCTCAATTAGTAAAATTGTGGCTATGTGAGTCTAACATTGAAAGTGTGACAAATTTATAGATATGGTAAATTGATATAAAAGTGCACACATAAAGATTATTTATAAGACAACAATCATATGATAATTTGTGGATAGAGTTAGATGACAAACTCAAATTTCCACAAAATTTTAACATTTTTCATCACGTACATGTATTAAGATATTTTCTCAAAATAAACACAAAACTAAATGACAAATAACATAAGAATGCTAATTTCACTATTACAATAATTAATAAAGGATGTTGACAACATTCAACATAAAAAATTATGTCAATTTAGTAAAAATAGAAAAAATTAACTAGTTAATAAATATTTTGGACACTTGTTATACCTTGCCTCATACATAAAAAATATAAAAGTCATAAATATGATAAATATTATTGTTCAAGGATGTCATAGAATCATATTTAATTATTATAAATGACAATATTTAAAAATAAAATAGTAAAAAATAATATGTTCATTAAAAAATCAGTGCATCTTAACTTTTTATTTAATATTGAAAAAAATTAAAATTATAATAAAAACTTAAACCATTCAACCAATAATAAATTATTTTATAAACTTAAACCATTCAACCAATAATAAATTATTTTATTAAAAACATTGAATAATCTTTTTAATCATTAATTATAGTATACAGTAAAAATAAAAAATTAACAACAAAAATAAACATTCACAATAATTCCTAATAATTCACCATAATGAAAATTCACAATAATTCTTATATGACAAGGATTATTAAATAAAGAAACATCAATTGATTTCTTTATACATCATCACTCATTCTAATTATTATGTTTATTTTTTTCAATGGAAAAATTTATTTGTTTTCTTGTTTTAACACGTAGAGGACAGAAACTTATGCTGGAAGTTATTATCATATATCTTTTTTATTGCATTAAAGCTCATAAGTGATTACAAATAACATAACACATAAGTACAGGCAGAACATACAATCATTGCTGAGCTTTATGGACAGCAAGGCATTTTTATATCAATAAAAAACAAAGAACAGAGAACATGAAACAACATAACTGACAGAGCTACTAAAATATCAGGTGTAGAAGTAACAGTCATGGAACATGCACAGAACAGCCATGGGGCAGACTTCTATCAAAAATATTATACTCAAAATCTCCTCAGATGAATGGTTTATCATTCGACTGGTTGGGGATTATTTCCAGGCTTTTCATTATAAAAACAGGCAGGAGAAACTGATAGATATTGATAGAAAAAACTAAATGACTGTCACAAACATGACTCAAATTTAATGGCTGAATGATGGTGTTAAGCTTTTTAAATGTAAGCTACTACGAATGGTTTAAAATTTATATGTTATTAATTTTTTTAAACTACGAACCGTTCCTGCACAGTCGTTGTTCTTGGTTATGTTTATTGGGTAGTCATTTATGAACTGTTGTTGGGTGGTAATGTCTTTTTAAGTAGTGTTATAGAATTTTACCATATTGTTATATTGTTGTTCTAAAACTGTATATGTCTATATTTTACCAGTTGTTTTATCTAACTGTTAATCTTTCACTGATATGAATGTTCTATTGTCAATTGCTTAATAGAATAAATAAAACCATATCCCATTCTAATAGGTGAAGGTAATGTTTAACATAGTACACTCTATCTAGTCTCCCCCACCCCGTGGTACCAGTGGGTGTGTCGTGCCAGTGCTAGTCACGTTAAAAAGTTTAGTAGGCGCACTGCAGTTTATAGGGGGTCTTGCTACCTGATTCCTACAGTCTAAAAAAAAATAAAAAATGGTACACTCTATCAGTTGCGGTTCTAAAAAAATTCACCGCTAGCAATTCACCTTAGGAAAATTCACTGCCAACAATTTATTGTGGAAAAATTCACCGTCATGACAAATTCACCTCAAGGAAAATTCACCACCAACAATTCACCACCACAAAAATTCTTGCATATACAATTAGAAAATTTGATTTATGATAATAAAAATGAAAACATTTTTCAGTCATTTATAATCAATTATACATCTGAAAATTATTCTTTTTTTCAAAAAAAAAAATTCAAAGTTTTGAAATATATATTAAAAAATGTTAATGCGATTAATTTTAATTTTCCGTGGCATGAATTGTTGGTGGTGAATTTTCCTTCAGCGGTGAATTTTTCGACAGTGATTTTTTTTTTAATCATTATCATCAATGTGCTATTATCATTGGTATTTTCCTATGATCGGGTGGGGGTTCTTCTCATTCTTGAGTTTGCTCAAATTCTTCTTGGTTATCTTCCCTAACCATTTTGCTTTTTTTTTTTTATTATGTTTGATTTACCCTAAAATGTTTGATCGGGTGGAAGATTTTGTGAGGGGGCTATTATGTTATACTCTTCATATGGACTTTTATCTAATTAATATCCCTCTCTCCCACTCTCTCCCACCCTCTCCTACTCTCTCTCCTACTCTCTCTCCTACTCTCTCCCTCTCTTACTATCTCCCACTCTCTCCCATCCTCTCTCCCACCCTCTCACACTCTTTCATACTCTCTCTCAAGTCTCTTCCTCATACCCCCTCTCACCCTCTCAGGTCTCTCTCCCCTATACTCTTAACCCTTATAACCCTCTACCCTAAACCCTAAACCCTAAACCCTAAACACTTAATCCTAAACCCCTAACCCTTAAGCCCTCTACCCTCTACCATTAACCCTCATGTCTATGTGTACACAAATCGGATATCTAATTCAATTCGGATATCTAATTTGTAGAACTAAAATCATACTGTTACAAAACATTTTTAAATGGTTTTCAAATCAGATATCATATTTTAGGGCCATAGAAAAACCCCATGTGGGTCATTTTGTGCATTCCAACGGACCCTACATTATGTTTGCAGGCTTTACAGGGAACAAACGTGTGGTTTCAGACAGGAAGAGACAAAGATCAACTTTTTCGAGCATCTTCTACTCAAATTTGTCATAAGAAATAATTTTTTAGCATCTTTTATGAGGTATAATGGGGAGCAATAGTTTTCAGAAGAAAAAGAAATAACAGAAAGCTTACAAAAGAACAAATTGAAGCATATAGGCAAAGAGATAGAGAAGGTCATAGGAAGAGAAGACAAGGTATGTTAAATATTGGTGAACCTGAGCCCTATGGTCTTTTAAGTGAAGAGGAAATTGAATATGTTCAAGGTGAAAATGTTGGAATTGAAGATGTTGAACATGACATTCAAATTGGGAATGAAAATATTGATGGTGCTATCATACTTTTCTTACAAGAAACCATGATAACCATTTAAAAAAAATTATTTGCTATATCAAATACAAAATCATTCTATTTCCTTGTCATAGGGAGTCCACACATGAGATCCATGCTGATAGATTCCTAGAGAAAAACTAAAATATGTATGTAAAGCTCAATCTTCTTGTTCATGAGTTTGATAATGCAACAAGAAATCTAGTACTTGATATGATGCTCAATGTTTGCATACAAGTGAGGCTAGTATAAATATTGTTTAGCATTGCTACAATTTTGGTAATACCAAAGTGTCCAATTGTATTGACATAGTGTGCCTCTTAGATGAGTTATTTTTAAGGCATGCTTATAAGAACACAAAGATTTTGGAGCTTAATACAAGTTTATAATTTAGATGAAATCGACCAACTTGTTTACCTTGTGTGAGACTGACATAGGCTTGTGCAAAGTCCTAATTTATTGAGTAGTGGTTGTCTCAATCAGTGAAGTTGTGGCTATGTGAGTCCAACATTGAAAGTATGACAAATTTATAGGTATGGTAAATGCATAGAAAAGTGTGTACGTAAGGATTAAATAGGAAAATGATCATATGGTAATTTGTGGATAGAGCTAGATGAAAAACTCAAATTTCCACAAGATTTTAACATTTGCCATCATGTACATGTATTAAGATGTTTTCTCAAAATAAACACAAAACTAAATGACAAATACCACAAGAATCCTAATTTCATTATTACAATAATTGATAAAGGATGTTGATAATATTCAACATAAAAATGTATGTCAATTTAATAAAATAAGAAAAAAATAGCCATTTAATAAATATTTTGAACACTTGACATACCTTGCCTCATGTACATAAAAATATAAAAGTCATAAATATAATAAATATTAAGGATTTTATGCCGGTATTGGCATGGTGTGATGGTTTATAGGTGGCATTGTTGTTCTTGCCACCAAGGTTCAAACCTCGTTGGGGTGGTATTGTTGAATGGTTGTATTCCGGTTCATAGCTCCGGTCAAAAGCGTTTACCCCTTGCATAAAAATAAAAATAAAACGTCAATATTTAAAAATAAAATAGTAAATAAATAATATGTTCATCTTAACTTTTTATTAAAAATAATTTATTAATAATAGGTATTGACATTGACTAATCTTTTTAATTATTTATATTATAAAATAAAAAATAAAAAATTCACAACAAAAGTAAACATTCACAATAATTCTTATATGACAAGGATTATTAAATAAAGAAACACCAATTGATTTCTTTATACATCATCACTCATACTAATTATTATGTTTTTTTTTAGATGGAAAAATTTATTTGTTTTCTTCTTTTAACAGGGTAGATGAAATAAACTTATGCTTGAAGTCATCATCATATATATATTTTATTGCATTAAAGCTAATAAGTGATCACAAATAACATAACACATAGATACTGGCAGAACATACAATCATTACTGAGCTTTATTGACAGCAAGGTATTTGTATATCAATACAGAGAACATGAAACAACATAACTGAAAGAGCTACTAAATATATTCTAGCCTGAAAACACTGGAGAGCTATAGGAGCTGTAGAAGTTACAGCCATGGAACATGCACAGAGCAGCAATAGAGCAGACTTCTATCAAAAATATTATACTGAAAGTCTCCTCAGATGAATGGTTATCATTTGACTTGGTTATCATTCGACTGGTTGGGGACTTTTTCAAGGCTTGCCAGCATAAAAATAGGCAGGAGAAACTGATAGGCATTGATAAAAAGACAAAATGACTGTCACAAACATGACTCAAATTTAATGGCTGAATGACGTTAGCTTTTTAAATGCAAACTACTACGAATGATTTATAATTTATATGTTATTAATTTTTTTAATTATGAACCGTTCCTGGACAGCCGTTGTTCTTGGTTATGTTTGTTCATGGGTGGTCATTTATGAACTGTTCGTTGGGCAGTAATGTCTTTTTGAATAGTGTTATAGAATCATTAGATGATTGCTAGTGCTATATTGTTGTCCTAAGACTGTATATGTCTGTATTTTACCCTTTTTAGTATTATCTAACTGCTAATCTTTGACTGATATGAGTGTTCTGTTATCATTTGCTTGATATAATAAATAAAAATTATGTATCATTCTAATAGGTGAAGGTAATGTTAACATAATATTATTTTATATTTGGGCTTCAAGAAAATTCATCGCCATCAAATTTACCTTCAACAATTCATCACCAACAATTATCGCCATGATAAATTCATGTAGTGGAAAATTCACCATGAGCAATATGATATGAATTGCTGGTGGTGATTTTTCCACGAGATGAATTTGTCATGGCGATGAATTGTTGGAGGTGAATTTTTCTAGAGCCCTATTCTTGTGAGTGTTTTGTTATCATTTGTTTAATACAATAAATAAAAACTACGTACCATTCCAATAGGTGAAGGTAATGTTAACATAGTACACTTTATCAGTTGCATCACCATTCTATTCTTGTGGGCATGACCTTGGTGTCCCCTATTATTTAGTGTCTCTTTGGTCATTACTATCATGTGACTTTTCTCTCACTTTCCACATTCTTCTTTTATGAGTATTCTTCCTATTGGGAGCATGACCTTGGTGTTCCCCTTGCTCTTCATTTTTAATAGTTTAACTACTCTCTCTGCTCACTTGGGCGTATTCCTCTCAAGATCTTCCCTCTTATTATTTTGGGAATATGAACTTAGTATCCCTTGCTTTCCCATTGATCTCTTCCCTTTTTCCTCTTTTGCTCTCATCAAAATACTTGACATTTTTCTTTCTCCTTTTTCCTTAAATTGATTAAATCTTCTCTTCTTCCATTGCCAATCGATTTAAGGTGTGACATGTATTCTATATCACTCACTTACTTATATTGTTATTTGCTCAATCTTTATCCATGATCTTGATGATTTTCCTTTCTTATTAGCTTTAGGCTTGGTTTGGCCTCTTATCCAATTGGGGGTTAATTGTAACTACTGGAAACACCATCACATATTCCTTTTTATTGTACACTTTTGATGTGGTAACAACGTATAGCCAAGAGGTGGTGTACATAGCCAAACTGTTACCATTTTACTATCTTTTTTATCATCATCATCAACTTGCTATTATCATTGGTCTTTTCCTATGATCAGGTGGGGGGTACTTCTCATTATTGAGCTTGCTCAAATTCTTCTTGGTTATCTTCCCTAACCATTTAAATTTTTTATTATGTTTGATTTATCCTAAAATGTTTTCTTAGGTACCACGAGGATGCCTCAAAATTGGTGGAGGATTTTGAGGGGGGTTATTATGTTCATGCTCTTCATATGGACTTTCATCACATGTTTCATTAGATAGATGAGAGTTTGGAGGTGTTGAGGGGTTTGTATTTGATCAAAAATAAAATAAAGAATCAACACAAATGTAAATTATAATTATTTTGACTTAAATTGTTAAGAAATTAAATGAATGTACCTCTTGCATGTCATGGCAGCATGATTCCTTCAATAAAATTGCTCTAAATCACTCAAAACACGCTCATAAATGAATATTCATGCTTCTATGAAATTAGTAGAAATGAATTACAATCCCTTTCTTTTCTTTTATGAGAGAAAATGTAATCACATTATGCATGAGCCTGTTATAATGTTCTCACATTTAGGGTCGTTAACGATCGATCCTCGATCTTGGCACTAATGAGTATATTGTGGAATAATGGGACCAAGCCTTGTATAACACAGTTACATTATTTCAATCTAAAACTAAAATTTGGCCATTTTTTTGGCCCCCATATGTGTGCACATACCCAACATAGGTTGGTGAAGAGTAGCTGGACTAAATCTTTGGCTGGAGGCATAAGAGTAACTCTTCTTAGAGTTTAGGGAATAGATGGTGTAGATAGATACAATGAAAGTTTAGAAGAAGGTGAAGAAGGTAAAAGTGAAGATAGAAGACGAAGTAGACTCTATTGAGAATGAGTTGTAGAAGGTTGACATCAAGTGCTAAGTAGGGATGGAGTTTTGATGCATGATTTGGTACATCCACTTAGACAAGGAAAATATATGCTTTGCCTCTCTTAAATCGCAACAAAAAATCTTCCCAAAATTTATATATCACTAAATCTTGATTATTACTAGAATAAACAAAAAAAATAATGTGTTTGATGAAGAAGCTATAATAAAAACTAAGATAAAAGTATTACACAATCTTATTTTAACTAAATATTAAAGTGAAAATGCTCAACATAAACTGAAAGATATAAGGGCTATGGTCTATGGCATAATTTTCACTACTACCCACGTTTTGATGCACTTGTGTTGATATTTGATTGGTTTGTATTTTACTTTATATTTGGCAGTGAGTGTGTAGGACCCCGCGACAAAAGCATTTATCACCCGTTACAGAACGTTTACCCGTAGACTGGTAGTTAGTCATCAAGAACGTTACAATGGATAACTTAAACCACATGGTGTGTGGGTAGGACAGTTAAAAACAAATACAGCTTAAAGTGCAAGTAACGATGGTAAAAGGCATCCACTTTTAGATTTGATCAAATAGATAGCGAAAAGTGATAATGTAACTCTCGCTATCATAGTCTAGCCAAAATTAAAGTAATAATGTAATGAAATTCTCTCATGTGTCTCATTTTCTATTAGAATTCAAAGTTTTGATTCGTCAATGGTATGGCTTTTTTTTGAATAATTATATAGAATTAGGTAAGTAGGAGGCTCTCAAGAAAATAAAGTAATATTAGGAGTTCAACACAATTCATAGTAGGGTTGGTAAGAAGAAAAAGACCTCAAAATCATCATATAAACTATAAACTTCGTTATAAAATCTGTTGATGGTTTCTATGTGTTTCTAGTTGTAAGCATCAATAGTATGTTAATGAAAGACTCTATAGCATATAAGATCTAGAGAGAAGAAAATTGAACCCTAATAACTTTAGTGCAAATGTCACAAACCCTAACAACTTTAGTGACCTCTAAACAACATATATTTTTGCGTTTTGTTTTTTCTACCTCATAGAAGGAAATGTAAATGATGTTTAAAACCAAGGCATGGCTTACAAGAGGGGGCACAGACAAGGAAGAGGGAGAAAATTTAAAATACCTAACACAAGCAAACAATATTGATGAAGTAGAGAATGGTGTGACAATGATTAAATAGAGCAAGGAAAATAGGAAGTCGGCTATAGAGACAACATTCAACTTAACATGAGAGAATGCTAAAAGGGATGTCTTTGAAATGGAAGAATCAAATGGAGAAGGAACAAGTAAAAATTTAGAATTTATGCTCCCTAATGATGTGATGAATTGCATTGTTGAACGCTAACACAAATTTGTCATTTTCTTAAGAGGTATATTTTTTAGAATTGAAATTTTACAAATGAGGCCCAAATTAAAATGGGAAAATAGGGGTTGAGAAATTGAAGCTTTGAGAGGGTTAGGTAAAGGCTATGTTTCTTACAAATTTAAAGTAGTTAAGTATGCTCAGGCTATGCTACAATATGTCACTTGGGTTATTTGTGGGTAGGTCTATTATTTACAAGATTGGATCTTGGATTTTCACCCTGAAGGCCCTTCTAGATTGTGTTATCTAGTGTGGGTGGATCTTCTACTTTTAAACCTTTCCTTCAAGCCCTTCCTATGAGAAATGGTTTCACAACTTGGAAGAGTCATTTGGTGTGAAAATAATGCAAACAAATTTTCTAGCTTAAGGGTGCATCCTAGGGTTTGTGTGAAGATGAAATTAAATAGCTAGCTACCTGAAAATATCAAGCTAATTGGCCCTGGGTTTGATGTCTACCAACCAAGTTAGTATATTTAGATAAACATAATGCTTGTTTTTATTACCAATAAGAAGGCCACCTGATAAGAGATTGTCCCCTTCTAGTTAGTAGCAAATGAAACCTCAATCTCAATCATCAACTATGCCTAAGGATACTATTCCCTCACAAAAATTGCTTTAATCTCCTTTTGATATCCAAAATAATAAGTCTTATGTTATTTCTAACTCATCTTATAAATACGTTGTTGGCTGGAGATTAATAAGAAAAAGAAAAGAACCTTCTGGGTCTATCGGGAGTCAAGGTGGATATTTGTTTTCCTAAGGATTTCCTTAGTCACTTCCCACCAAAATTTAAAATCTATGGATAGGCCTCCACTTCTCATCCTCCTATTGCAAGACATAGGTCTCAATCCCCACCTCCTACAACAAAAGAACTAGGAAATTTTGATCATTCTATTTCTCTTGTTAATCATTATGATGCTTTGTCACAAGAGGAGGACTCTTCTAACTCCTCTCTTCCAAAATTTATAAAATTCTATCTTTGAATGTAAGAGGGATCATAAATATGGAGTTAAGGAAGCAATTATCAAGTGGGATCCTAATATTGTATTTCTCTAGGAATTCAAACTTAATAGCTTTTCTCTTGCTTCTTCTCTATCCAACACATGAAGAGATAGTACATTTTTACATATGTCCCATGGAAAAGGTAGGGGTGGTGGTCATTATTTTTTCTTTGTGGGAATTTTTTTCTTTGACAAAGGGGAAGACCCTTCACATAGTTCTGTGTAGGCCCTTGCTTTTATTAATGGAAAACATATTAGTGTTTTCTTAATTTATGCTTCCAATATTGTAAAAGAAATAAGTGAGTTATGAGATTGGATGCCTAAAAATATTCCTAATATTGATTGGGTGATAGGAGATGTTTTTAATATGGTGGAACATCTAAATGGTCATAATTGGCTTAGTCATATTTAGTTGAGTATTAATGAATTTGATAAATGGTTGTATTGTCATAAAAATATGGGGATAATAGATCCAATTAGCAACAAATGTTTTTCATAACTAGAATTGCTACACTTCCAATCTAATAATAGATTTGTGGATGATAGGAAGCTTGGCATACTTAATAGATTATATATATCCCCTAATGTTCAAGTGGTTCAAGATTCCTTTGGTTATTATGTTAGAGTAGATTTTTCTTCTACTCTCTCAAATAATTTCCCTATCCTTTGTTATGTCGTAGGGGATAAAAATAAGAAAGTGGTATCTAAGTTGCTATTTAACCTTAATGCATCTCATTTAAAAAATCCCTAATGTGTTGTTTCTCTAGTTGACCTTTATAATTATGTCCCTAAGTCAAAATAAGGGGATTCATAAAGGGATTACTGTTACCATGCTATTTCATAATGTGTTGAATTCTTATGTGCTTTTGGTAAGATATTATCTTGGTGGCAAAAGCATAAGGAAACAAACCTTCAAGGGAAGCTAGAACACACTAGAAAATTGCCTAATACAAATTCAAATAATATTAATCTACAAGCTTACATAGTCTCTTTAGAATCCCAACTTCATAAAATTGACATTTATAAAGGACAAAGATCTAAAATCATGACCATATTATGTTAGGTTGAGGAGGGTAACAAAGGTTCCAAATACTTCTTCAATTTTCTAAATTATACACATAAAAAGGATTATATTGAGGAAATTTAAAATGAAACTAGTTCTACTTATATAAATCCAAAAGATATTACATTCTTATTTTAGTACTAGATTATGAGAGGATTTTTGTAGAAGATTCTCATTAGCAAACCACAATTAATATTAGAAGATATTATTAAAAATCATATTCCCAAGAAGGCGGATATTGATTATAGTCAGTTTTTAGATCGCAATATATCTATAAAATGACCTCTAACAAAATACCTAGGGTTGATGGTATTTCTATTGAGCTCTATCAAACAATGTGGTGTTATATTAAATAATATTTTTTATTTTTTATACTAGAAAAATTTAGAACAAGGTTCTTTAGGGCCTAATATTAACAAAGGCCCAATCAAACTCCTTCCAAAGGGGAAAAATGAAGACTCTATCTCTAGATGGTGTCCAATTACTTTTCTTAATACGTCTTATAAAATAATTGTTAAATTCATAGCTACAAGGATTAAACTTGTGGCAAAAGGGATAGTTAGACCTAAACAAGTTGAGTTCCTTAGCAAAAGGTTTATTCTAGATAATCTTATTCTAGCATGGGAAACTATTGAATGGGTGCAATAATCAAGATAAAATTCCCTTCTAGTTAAGCTTGATTTTGATAAAGCTTATGGAATAATGTATTGTAGCTTTATCATCGATATATTACAATGGTTGGGTTTTGGATCTAAAATATGCAAACATGTTCAAATGTTATTCAAAGATGAAAATGCTTAGTTGGTAATAAATAAATCATTGATAGCCTTGTTCCCCCTACAATGCTAAATCAAGAATGGTTATCCTTTGTCAAATTTTCTCTATGCTCTTGTTTCTAATGGTCTTGGTTATTTGCTATAAAAACACAATCAAATGAACATGATTAAGGGTATTTCCATTCTCAATAATGCATTTGTTCTTAATTATCATTTCTTTGATGATAGTATACTCTTTCTTCAAAATTTTGAAGTGGAAATTATAAAGTGGTGGATTTCCTTAATATTTATCATTATGTTTCTCATTCAAATTTAACACATCAAAAATAGAATTTCTCATGGTGCAAAAGAATCTTGCTTCTTAGTGGATTCCTAAAGAGTGGAAGTAGATCAAACATGGGAAAATTTTACTTGAATATCCCTTTTGGGTTGGGAGTTTCCCTTTCTAATATGTGGAATTGGTTCCTCACTAAGTTGAAAAATAAACTATGTACTTTAGGTTACAATTTTTTATCATTAGCTAGCAAGATCCAAGTTGTGAACCGTATATTAATGGCTTCTCATGTGTATTAATCCTCTTGTTAGATGCCCTCTAAAAAGTGTTATGAATATTTTAAAAAAATCATTCACCATTTTTTATGGTCAAATTCATATTCTTGGAAGTCTTGGAAGCAATCTTGCAAATGCTTAAATTGAAAAAGTTATTTTCAACATGGTTTCAATTTTGGGTCTTCATATATTTGGTGAAAAAAATTGGTTCAATATCAAGGTAAATCTCTAGCCATTTTTTCCAAGACAAGATTTTATTTATTTAATAAAGGGGTTCAAGAGTTTGGGGACATGTGGGATTTTAACACTTTGGATTGGGATAATTGGTAAAGTATTAAGAATCATTTTAATTTAAACAATTGACCTAAAAGGTTTGTTATATTTGTAAAGTCACTAGTCCTTGTAGAGTTTGTTACGAAGCTTTGCACTCCACTACATCATACTTTCTTCAAGGATTGGTTGTGGCTGTCCAAATATCCATTTGTTTGTTTTAATTTAGAAATGATTTATTTGAACATCCCTCTTACTATTTTCTTAAATCCTATATTGAACACAAAATGGAAATATAAGTTCCAAGAAAAGACATGGAAGAAATTGAGTGCTCAAGTTTGGAGTTCCAAAGTTGAGTTGATGCTCAAATAATCAAATTTTGGCTTGGAAAGTCTTACACTTCAAGTTTTCAATGGGTGATAGGTTGAAATGTATGTTGGCTTTATTGGTTAAATTCCCATTTTATCAACACTTGATAAAATTTTGAGTTACATTTTATAGGATTTTTCATGGGCAAGAAAAAATAGAATATTATTTTTAAGCATCTTCTTGTTATTTTTTATCATGTTTTATGTTGGAAGCAAGTTATTTTGGGTTTAGGTCTTCGTAATAATATTGTGGTAGATTCTATAAGATGAAATATTTTTCTTAATATATGGAAAAGGAAAAGTAGATGTTTGTCAATGTTTTCAACTCATACTATTCATTAGGAAGAAGAAATGCAATATTTTTACTTTGATATAATTTTCCAATTGTCTTTCTATGTTATCAACTAAAGGGGATTCCCAAAGATCATGTGGAGATCAGTAATAATTTGGTTGAGATTAAATTTATCAAATTATCTAGCTCCATGAAGAGGATACCATGTGTTTCAAAAAACTAGAATGTTTTCTAAAATTTAGAATTTAATTATGCTATGTTGTTTTGGAGTGTTCACTTGTTGTGGGTTGTGAGAAATTTATTTAGTTTTTGATGGGCTACTAGATGTTCAATTAGATGGGCTATTAGTTAATTTTTGTTCTATAAAATATCTTGAGTCTAAATTACAAAAATTATAACTATATTTAATAGAAGACACATGTGGAGTTTGGACCCACACTTTGTCAAGTGGCTCCAAGAAAGGTAGTGAATATCCCCAAGGAAGAATAAACTAACAAAGTGATAAAAACTTGGGATATTATTATAGTGGCCCCTAAATATCCTTGTAATATTTGGCTATGTATGTATCCACCCAAGAGATCTATAGGCTTAATGGGAAGAACTCAAAAGATTTCTATATTTCTATTAAAGGATACAAATAGAGTTTGATCAATATATGAACATTATAGGCCAAGGCGAGACATGGGATAAAATTAGATTATGACAAGAATATTAATCTTATGGTATGAGATATAAAGTGAAAATACCCTAAAAGTACTCTACTTAAGCTTAAGTGTTTAGGTGTGAAAGGAGCCCAATAGTGGAACTAGTTAGGGAAATAACCATGTTCACACGAACAACCCCCCACTCAAGTGCAACTTTTTTTTTGAGGGGGGAGTGGATATGAAAAGATAGGTTTGGTTACAAGGCCTAATGAGGTACGCATGTAGAAATACATCCCTCACAAACAAAGAAAAAGAGGAAACCCCATAGGAAAAAAATCCTCTCCAAAAGAGAGAAAAAAACATGAAAAAATCTCTCAAATGTATGAGAAGGATAAAAGCTCAATGAGGAAAAAGTTCCCCCAAAATAAGATAAAATGAAGAGAGAAGTTTTGGTGAGGCCCTTGAACAAATATCCCACACCCCCAAGAGAGCTCACAAATAATGACACTATATCTCAATGAAGGGTTTGTTGAAGGTATCTACAAAATGTTCTACTTTAGGACAATATTGAAAACCAATAACCTCCTCCTGAATCAACTCCCTAATATAACACATATGGATCTATATTTTTTGGTTTGTTAATGGTGAACTAGGTTCTTCAAGATTTAGATGACACTTTATTGGTCATAAAAGTAAAAAAAATATTATAGAATGGTAAAGCTAAACTTAGTCAGAATATTCCAAGCCAAATAACATCAATGGGGTATTAAAAACCCCCCAATACTCAACCTCAATAAAAAAAAAGAGCAATAACATGTTGCTTCATGCTCTTCCAACTAAGACAACCTATATCAATATTAAATTTGTAGTCAAATGTGGCTTAATCATAATCTATATATACAACCAAGTTTGGTTATATACCTAATATCTAGTCAATCCCACATTGAAGAGTTCCATCTAATTAATGCATAATTTGTTTGGTTTTTTTCCAATGAACCTCATGTGGCTCCTTCATAAAGCATGAAACCATGCCAATTGCAAAAGAGATATCAAGGTGATTGTGAGTCAAATAGATGAGAATACCATAAAAAGTGGCATCAACAAGTGGAGTAGAACACTTCACCTCAAGATTGACTCTAAATAGAAAGGGACTTGATACATGCTTACAATCAACCATGTGGAATTGAGGTAGTAAATTAAGAAAATATTTGGGATAAGAAAGAGTGATACCAAAAGAGGACCTAACGATCTTGATTATCAGAAAGTAGTGCTAAAGGCCCAAGTTAGTCATAGAAAATTTGGTATGCAAAGAAAATTTAACTTTTGCAATGATAGATGATGAAATTCCTATAATGATCATGTCATTGACTTGGAGGAAAAGAATAAAATTAGAGTTAACCTATGACAACATATAGAGACTCAGATTCAAGTGGTATCTAGAGAATCCAATTGAGAGAAAAATGAAGACTATATTAGCATACCAAGAAAAAATGGACTATTTGAGGCTATAAAGGGTTGATAATGCTATTCTTGATTGCTCAATAGTGCTATTGACAATAATACTTGATTATAAGTTCTTCTCCAAATTGTGTTCTAGTTTCAAATGGTGAAAAGACTAGGTATTTATAGGCATTTATCCAATTTCCTAAAAATTAGATTCCAAAAGCCGACACTTCATATTTGAATTTTAGATGTTAAAATACTACCAACAACATATTTGAATTTGGGTCTTGGCTAAGAAGGGGGACCTAGTCACCCATGGGATCTCGAATGTGTCCTGGCCCAAAATTCTAGGACACTCAAAGTTAAGGACAATTCAATGATTGGATGTATTTGTTCAATGCTTGTCCTCCTTTGGAAAATGATAAAAAATAGGCTTTGGAATACATAATTTGGAAAATTAGAAGCTTAATTAAGTGTAATAAATCAAGGGGCCAAAACATAATGTGAAATTGTAAAGGTATACATTTTTCTATGCTACATTTAGCCCCCACTTTAGTGAGAGTATGAAGTTACAATCAAAATCATACTAAATTAGAGAAATTTGTGTCAAGAGGGGTCCAATTATTTAAATGTTGAAGAGAAAGGATGACTAAGGATCAAGGAGGAGTGCATAGCCCCCAAGATCCAAGATCCCATGGAAAACCAACATAGGCATAAAGGAACACACACATAAGTATGATATGCAGCAAGACAAGATACACAAATATACAATGTCAAAGTAAATGAAAAAGGGGTATGGGATAACAAACTATATTATGCTGGTAACCATACAAATATAATAGATTCCACATGGCGAGCAAGTTGTTTTATGCTAGGTTCCATGAAATATAACAAGTTTCATAAGGCTAACAAGTTGTATTATGCTAAAAACTCATGAATACATAGCCCCAAGCAAGGTGCATTATGTTGGGCGACCATGTTATGCTAATGCCAAACTAGGTTCAACATTCATGAACAAAGTGAAGAGGAAATGCGAATATCACCTCGGGGGGTGCAAAAAAACTCATCTCAGGGGGTGAAAAAAAAACTCACCTCAAGGGGTGCAAATAAAACTCATCTCAGGGGATGTAAGAATAAACTCACCTCAAGGTGTGCATAAATGACATCAGGATAAGGATAAAAACAAAAGATAATTTATCAACAACAATAAAAGGGGCATTGCTTAATCCATGAAAGTTCACACCTTAGGGAGCATCACGCATGACATCACCACCAAGAGAGAACCATTCGTAGGATAGAAAATCTCACACTAGGGAATACCAACCATAGTATTACCACTAAGAATAAAATCACATGCCAAGAAAGATCACACCTTAGGGAGAATCACGCATGACATCACCACCAAGAGAGAACCATTTGTAGGATAGAAATTCTCACACTAGGGATTACCAACCATAGTATTACCACTAAGGATAAAATCACATGCCAAGAAAGATCACACTTTGATAGGACACCAAGTCTAATATTATCATAAAGGAGACATGTAACATGGATTAAGAAGACCAAAATTTGGTTGAAAAGGCCACACTTCCTAGGAGATACACATTATCATCATGAAGAAGGGATCACTTGTTATGCAGACAATGGGCGGGGGACTATATGCCCACTTAAAATGTTAGTGTAATTTCTATACTATCATTTTAAGGAGATAGAAAGGGATCCATTGCTAGAAAATGCACCTAGTACAAGGCTAAATAGACTCTTTCCCCCCAAGTGTGAGGATAAAAGGTGAGCCAAAATGGATTAAGATGTTGTTCCTTGCAAAACAACAATAAGAGTTTGTAAAGTGACAAATTTAACTTTGATAGGTAACGTACTATCACACTAAGCAATTATTTTCCCACATTATCAAAACCACAGATAGACAAATAATCTAGTTAAATTTTAGTCTTATCCATAGATAGCATGACATGAATAGGAGTTTGTAAAGTGACAAATTTGACTTTGATTGGTAACGTTATCACACTAAGCGGTTATTTTCCCACATTATCAAAACCACAGATAGACAAATAATCTAGTTAAAGTTTAGTCTTATCCACTCCAATTCTATCCAAAAGATTCATACTAGAAACATTGAGCCCCGAACCATTATCAATAACCTGGTATGCCTAATTCCAACCTTGTTAATAACAAACAATATCATCAAAGCACCATTTTATTTGTGCGTTTCTAAAGGAGGTAATTCACTTTGATGAAAGATGATGTCCATACTAAGTGAATTCATATTTATCAATTAAAATTGCCACATCATTTGGTTGCACACTACGAGGGATGACAAATTTTTGTAAAGCATTTTGAAGCATGCCATGGTAAGTAGGTGACGTTTGAATCAAATCCCGAAGGGAGATCTTAGCAAGAGTGTTGCAAATTTTCTCTACAAGGTCATACTCCTTTCCTCTATGTTGAGGTAAATGAGGTGTACTAGGTAAAATAGGTTGTGAAAATGGTATCAATGATGAAATGGCTCATGTTTGTTTTGGTTGCTTATTATTTCTAGTGTTATATGTGTGAGCAACTATGTGATAACTTGATTATTGTGACACATGATTGCTAGTTGTAAGTGTCGACTAAGTTATGAATAAAATAACAAACAACACTTCTTAATAAGACATTATATCAAAGATTCAACAATATTTAACTAATTTAAAGCAAGAATCTACTGAAAGTGTCATATTGTTCTCTATCTCTAAAGATTTATTAAGTCATAGGGCTCTCAGATTTGGTAAGCATTGTGACTGTTAAAATGCCAATCTAGAGAATGAGATGCTACTAAATGCAATAAAATAATCCTATATGATGATGTCTAAATGATAATGATGAAGCTGTGATCTAAATTGTCATGAAACTTGATCAAAGAAGCTACAGTAAACTATGATGCAGCCATGATATTGATTCTGAAATGCTATGATTGCTATTGCTTAAATGATAATTGCTATTGCTAATATTCTTGATTTCTTAATTGGTATTCCTACAAAGTAAGTTTGCACAAAGTTGGGATTCATTTCCTGTAGAAGGAGGCTGTATTTATAGATTCACGACAACACATTTGTGAAGGGTCAACACAACAAAGGTCTAGATTTGATCTTGATGATTGAATTGTGAAGGATGAAGAAGCTTGAGCTGATTATGGAGATGGTTCCTCCCCACAAAAACACTCAGCCATATGATAGGAAGAATCATTGGAGAAAGATTGAAGAGGATTGCCTGCAAGTTTGTCTCCAAATTTACCCGCGAATGTTGAGATAAATTAATTAGATATAAAATATCTAATTTGGTAGGTAAATATGATTAGCTGTGCATAAATTTGAATATTTGGATTTATTTCAAATTTAGGAAGAAATAACAATTATTAAAATAAACAAATGTTTTTGATATTGTTTATTTAATAAAAGAGGGATAATGATAATTAAATAAAAACTATTGCAGTTTTGATTATTTAATTAAGAGAGAATAAGTAGAAGAATATAAATGTAAAAGTTATATAAATAAATATTTCTATTTATTCAATAGTAGATGAATTTAATTATGATAATTAAATAAAACAAAGTGAAATTCATTTATTTAATTAAGATGAAATAATAGAATAAAAATTGTAGAATTTAAAAGATGAAAGTTATATAAATAAATATTTCTATTTGTTTAATAGTAGAAGAAATTAAGGTTAATTAATCAAATAAATCGTATTTAATTAATTAAATTATCCAGACCATTTTTAGGTGTATACATTTTGCCCCTCTTTGAAGTGACGTGTTTACACATTGCTTTAAAGAAAATTTTGCTGCCGTTGGTAGTATTGACGAAATTTTTTCAGTATACCCCAGATGTTGATTTTGCTGTGATGATGAATATATGCCCCCTCGGGAGATAAATTAATGAATTTTTTATTTTTTTTGGATTTTT
This sequence comes from Sequoia sempervirens, assembly GCA_007258455.2. Classification (NCBI taxonomy): domain Eukaryota; kingdom Viridiplantae; phylum Streptophyta; class Pinopsida; order Cupressales; family Cupressaceae; genus Sequoia; species Sequoia sempervirens. Next base: position 43,792 of record VDFB02234570.1, read on the forward strand.
TTGGATTTTTGATGATTTGATAGAGATATGATGATGAAATAATTTATCTCTCGACAAATATTTTGAAAGATGCCCCTACGATGAGTTTTGAATTAAGTCTAGTAAATAATAGAAGTTAATCCCACCAAAATACCCTTTATTAACCTATAAAAGGTTAAAAAGTTGAGATTTGAATTCATTTGTGCATGTTGAAGTTTGAAAACTTGGAGTGAGATCAAATTTGGAGCAAGATGTCAATCCCATACCACACTCACCGTTTCAAGTGTGTGCATCGACACAACCACCCTACCGCCTACGGACTTCCGATACATACCCGTGAACCTCCTTGTTTTTCGTGCTTTTATTTGGTTTTGTAGTAATTTTAGTGCATTTGTAGCCTACAGTAGCGCATAGGATTTCTGTTTTAGCGCATAGACTAAAATAGTGCATATATTACCTGTTTTAGCATATAGATAGGATAAATTAGTGCATACATTGTTTTAGTGCCTAGGTCAAAATTTTTAGTGCATACATAGGGTAAAATAGCGCATCTGATGATGTGGTACATTGACTGTTTAAAGTGGCACATTTGCCTTCTGAAATGGCACATATGATGAAATAGAGCTTTTGTCGCCTTTTTTAGCACATTGAGGTGTTTTAATGGCACATTGAGAATTGTGGCATGTAAAAGCCTTTTTTAGCACATTGAAATCAGAATGATGTAATTTATCAATTTTGTCCTAATTTTGTCAATTTTTGAATGTGTCAGCCGTTGACTTGATATGATTGAATATCCTGATAGAGTAGTTGATGTTCAACCTCATGATAGGAAAGGTATGATGATTGATTGATGATAATTATCCTCATGATAGGCAAGAAATAATTATAGTTTGATTTGATAAACCTCATGATAGGCGATGTTGATTTGATTAATTGACCTCATGATAGGTGAGGTACAATTTAAGATTGATGATTAACCTCATGATTGGTAGGGTTGATTTGATAGTTTGATCAATAAATTTCATGATAGGTGATTCATTGATTGATTTGATGATCGACCTCATGATTGGCGAGGTTGATTTGATATTGCTCACAAGATTTTAGTGAAGTCTCAATAGAGTTGATTGGATTTGATAGGTTGATTGACATTCGATGAATTGACAAAGATTTCTAAGTTTTTATTTTTCGTGAAGATAGGAGTCATTTGTGAATCTAGATTAGAGAGCTCAATTTCCTAGGACCTTTGATTTGATACCATAGCTAGTGCAACCCAAGACAATAGTCATTGCACTTTGTGGTTTGTCTTCTCTCTTAGATATGTCCTAGATTAGGATTAATTAGGGTCTCTTGACAGCTTTAGCAGAGAGGTGGCATAGTGAGCATAATACCTTCCACCTTCCTACTGGTGAGATGACAGTCACTCCTAAGGATGTATGGTGTATTTTGAGGATACCCATTGTTGGAGAGGTTTTAGTGTATGATTCTTCAGAGCAGGGTTGGACCGATGCTCTACGTAGAGTATTTTAGGATGATTTGATTTATGGATATGAGATTCCATGGCATGAGATGGTTGATGCCTATCTCAATTTTCCTTCAGTACTTGTTGGTTTTATTGGAGGGTTCCTTTGTCCTGATCATAGGTCAAAGGGACTTTCTGTTGGTTGGGGCTATATCCTTGAGGCTATGATTGTGCATGGTACTAGATATGCATGGGGCATGTGAATGCTTACCCATCTTTATCATGATTTGCATTTGGTTGTCTACCTCCAAGGTCAAAGTTTGTCTTCCAAAGTTACATTGCTTCAGGTGTGGGCATGGGAGCATATAGCTATTATGCGTCCAGTGATAGTTAGACAAAGACCAGTCTTGAGGCCATATGTTCACAAGTATATAGGTCATCTTACTCAACACATACTAGGTAAGTTAGAGCATTGGAGGAGAGTTCTAGATGATTTGGAGGCTGTTACTTGCAAGCCTTATTTGGATTGCAATCACTGGGATGAGGATGATATCGAGATAGGATACCTTTGTCAGTCCATGTTCTTAATTGGTCAGAATCATTTCGTGATTGAGAGATTTTTGCTTCAGAGGGTTCTCAGATAGTATGGTATTGTATAGGGTATGCCCCAGGGTGTTGCTCATAATGCCCAACGTTAGATTGATTCTACTAAGTGGGGACCCATCATTTCCTACGACTCCATTATTTAGGAGTACCTAAACTACAACCTTTAGATTGGGATATTTTTCCAGACATTATAGAGCCTCCGATTACTACATATTATGTAGAGTACCTTTCCTTGCATCCATTTCCATGAATATCCGTTCTTGATGAGCCTGTTCCACTACCTAGTGAGGAGGAGGTTGTCGTTGTGCATGGCTGCTGATGAAGGAGAGAGGAGGGTGTGCAGGAGGAGCAAGATGTGGAGGTAGAGGAGGATGTGAGGAGTAGTGATGATGAGGATAGTAGGGATGATGATGAGGGATACAAAGGTGGTGGAGATGATGGAGGAGATGGTGGTGGAGGAGGTGGAGGACTAGGTGGAGCTAGTGGATATGTGCTAGTTTTGGATGTCAGAGACATCATGGTGTCTCATAAGAGGCGATCATTGATAGCCCCTGTAGAGCAGCATGTATAGATCGGTGTACCTTCCTAGCAGTTGCAAATGCAAATTGCGAGCCTACAGTTATAGGTACTGAATTTATAGGGTTAGTTGATACAGGCTTAGGGTTTATTGGTGCAGACTCAGAAACAGATGCAGACGTAGGCCCAGTCCCACGCATAGGCTCTTGCTCAAGTATAGGGATAGTTGGCAGCTGCTTAGACACATATTGCCTCAGTGACAACCAAGAGAGATGCAACCAGACGAGCTGCAGAGTAGGCACAATTGATAGCCGAGAGGTTATAGAGATTGGCTGATGGTACATCTGTAGCGGATCATATGAGAGAGGTTCTCTGATTAGGTCAGGAGGCAGAGTACTACAGAGGGTGGTACCATAATGCAGTTCCCTCTGAGTATAGAGTGAGTTATGCCTAGTCTCGATCAAGAAGGACTTGTTCCAGGATGGGTAGTGTGGGTGTGACACAACCTATTCTGAGAGACTTAGGAGATCTCGATACATCTGGTGGGGGAGGTACTGGTCCAGTGATGCCATCACCATCAGGAGCTAGTACCACATAGCTCATGATTGGATTCTTTGATATATGTTTAAGACTTTGATGTATACTCCAGTTTTTTATTCTTAGCCCTTTTTGATGTTGTATCTCTTTACATATTGGACTTCATTGTATACTTGACATTACGATTTTTGAGATTTATATGATATGCGGTGAATTGATCGATCTATATGTGTTTATATAATTCTATGATGGATGCATGCAATTATCTATTTCTATATGCCATGTGACAATTTATGTTATGATTTTATGGATGCAATTAATGATCATTATGATATGCTATGATTTATATAAATGTTTTATGTGATAATTCCTATAATGATGATGTATGGATGCATGATGATAGTTGTATGATAATGGATATATGCAAATGATATTAAAATGCATCTATATGTATGATTTTTGGATATGATTTTAAATGATATATGGCATAATGATGAAGATGAATATGATGCACTCTATTTTTTATTTTTCTAATGAAAATTAGTGATGCAATAAATGGATGAATGAATGATCAATATAATGGTACTTCAAATGTATGATATATGATATGGTGAATGGGTGAATGAAAATGCAAGTACATAGAGATTTGTTTTTTTGATAGTTTTTCTCATGCAATTTTATGATGTGATGCACAAATGAAGAAAATGATATGATAAATGCCAATTATATGATCAAATGTATGAATGATAAAATGATGTAATAATGTTTCTAATGTATGTAATGAAAATGATTATGCATTATATGATAATGATGATGTTTTTGTTAATGCCAAGTATACTCAATCCATTAATGAGAAAAGATAACATTGTTTTTGAATGATTCACTAACTTTTGTAACAAATACTCTGCAGATGTAAAACTGACATGAATGTAATCTACATTTACCATGTAAATCTACATGCAAACATTGGCATCTTAACAGTCATTTATTGTGCTTTGTATCATCATAGAGCTTTTAAAATGTTGAAAGTGAGTACAAGCATCAATGGTATAATTTAGACCAATGATGACCTGAGTACTAATTTCATGATTTTTGATATTGAAAGTGAACACAAGCATCGAGGTATAATTAAACCGAGATGACATGAGCATTTCTTGCATAAACAGAAAATAATTAATCATTTTATTATATGAATTGGAATGTCATCGGTGATACATTGTAGAGAACGTCTCGCGAAAACTCACACGATAAATAATTAATTCACAAACAACAAACAAAGAAAATATCATTCTTCTTCCTAGCTTCTCTAGTTCAATACATCATCGAGTTGCTCCAAAGAAATGATAACAATGATAAAAGTACAACAATTTAACCTTTTCTTAAAGTATTTCAATCATTATTTAGATTAGATCATCCATTTTGAGTTGTTTTGATTGGTTTGATTTCATCTATCTTGATGTGGATGGTTGATTTTCTAAAATGATCCGGTGTTTGATGTTTGTTCCATGTTGGGCTTCCCACTGATCGTTGTGTTTTTTGTGTTTTCATGCTATTGTTTGTCTATTTATTTAAGCTCAAGTTTATTTCCCCTAGTGGTTTTAGGATTTTTCCTCCAAGCTAGGGTGTGACACGATCACTTTTCTAGGATATGTACATAGATGTTCGCTTTTCAAATGATAGGTAGAAAGATGATGGCGAAAGTGAACAAGCAAGTCATGCATGTAACAGATGGAAAAGCTAGTTTAAATCACAAGTAGCACCTGCTTCCAGGTTTCCCTACTTATTTTTATTGCATGTTTTCAGACTTTATAATTTTTTTGTCTTTTTTTATTTTTCTAATTTTTTTTGTATTTTCTCTTTTATTGATTTTTTTATTTTTTTGTATTTTTTGTCACTAAGATGCCTGTTTTCTAGGTTTCATCAAGGTGACCTTTTCAATCGTACACTAGATGAATCAAGTATAGAATTTTTTGTGATGGATACTGTTGATAGGTTCATCGAACATATCCCCTTTAGGTGTAGACAATCGATAGGCTTCAAATCCATAGACCCATATGATGACAAAGGGACCTAGCTAGTTAGGTTCAAACTTCCCTTTCTTTTCTCTGTCCTGTTGATTTCTAGGGTTTTCCTTTAGGACCAAGTTCCCAATTTGAAAGAATCTAGGCTTTACCCTGTGATTGTAGCTTATGTACATCCTATGTTGATATGCCATCAAATGGTTTACAACTTGTTGATGACATTCATCCAATAGTTCCAGCTCTTGATGTCTAGAGACCCTATAATCCTCATCTGTAATGATACCCTTTAGTGAGATACAGAGTGATGGAATCTCAACCTCAATGGGTAATATAGCCTTTGATCCATATACCAAGGCATATGGTGTAGCTCTTGTAGGTGTTCTGATGCTGGTTATGTATGCCCAAAGAGTAGGATTTAACTGAACATGCCAATCACATCCAACATCGTTGATAGTCTTCTTCAAGATTTTCAAAATAGTTTTATTTGAGGCCTCTGCCTGGCCATTTCCCTGAGGATAGTATGGTGTTGAAAAATTATGTTGGATATGAAACTTCTCACACAGTTCTTGCACATCCTAATTTTTTTAAGGTCGACCATTGTCTGTGACAATGGACTGAGGAATTCCATACCTACAGATGAGGTAGTTTAGTATGAAATATGATATTTGCTTCCTAACTTGATTGTTGTTAAGGGAACCACTTCTATCCATTTTGTGAAGTAATCTGTTGTTGTGATTATAAACTTGTGTCCATTGGATGAAGACAGATTAATCTTTCCTACTAGGTCCAGTCCCCACTGACAAAAAGGCCATGTTGATGTGAATGAGTGCAATTCTTGTATTGGCACATGGATTAAGTTACCATGGATTTGAAACTTTTTGCATTTCTTAACAAACTAAAAGGACTCCTTCCCCATGTTTGGCCAGTAATACCCCAAACGGAGGAGTTTCTTTGCTAGGGTTAGTTCACTTGAATGAGTTCCACAAATACCTTCATGAACCTCATGTAAAGTTGTCTCAGACTTGTTATGTTCTAGACACTGAAGAAGAGTACCATCTAGACCTCGACAGTAAAGTATGTCAACAATTAAGGTATGTCATGTGGATTGGCAAATGAAATTGTGTTTATGGTTTCTGGAAAGATTAGGAGGAAGGATATTGTCTTTCAGGTAAGTGTAGATCTTTCCATAAATGGAGGATTGAATGTCAGCTAAATGGCATATGGTCTGAGATTTTGGGTTATCATAAGTAGGATTAGACACTTGTTCTACCATAAACTCATAATGACCTCATTGACACCTCAAGGACACACCATCCCAAGGTCCTATAGACTCATGTTTGCATGTACAAATAATGTAGCTGAGTATGAGGTGTTAATTATTGGCATCAAAGTGGTGATTGAATGGAAAATCACAGAGCTATAAGTATATGGAGATTCACAACTAGTCATTTATCAAGTGAATGATGAATATCAGATGAAAGATGAGAAGTTGATCCCATACAATAAGTTGATAGATGATCTCAAAAAGTACTTTGTGGATATCAAGTTTGAACAGATTCCAAGGGAAAAAAAGAAGCCGCGGATGCTATTGCAAAGATGAACTATATAAGTAAATATTTCTATTTATTTAATAGTAGAAGAAATTAAGGTTAATTAATCAAATAAATCATATTTAATTAATTAAATTATCCATACCATTTTTAGGTGTATACACTAGAATTTTTTTTACAAAGCTTAGGATATAACCATGAGGTTTAGGATGTCCTATAATGAGAAGTGGCGTAGGAGGTGACTTAGGAGGTCCAATGATTAGAGGATTCTTAGAGGTCCAATAATCAAGGGAGATCTAATGGATATTTGTGCATTCATAACCTCAATGTATTTGAATTCTTGTTGATGATCTTCTACTGAGGGGGGATGTAAGGTGACAGGTTAACATGTTCATCTAAGAAAACCATCTTACTATATTTTGAAAAAATTATCTTCCCAAGTAGGAGAGGTGGGGGAGAGAAACAAACAAGATTCTCATGAAACCCAATGATTTGGTCTTCTAACTCCAAGATACCTTCATCACAATTAGGAGAGGTATTGGGAGAAGAACAATTATGATTGTCATGATTGTTAATGATTTCCTCCTCTTGTATCAAATCATCCTCACAAATGGGAGAGACTTTGGAAGATGAATGAAGACTAGGAAAGGTGATATTAAGAAATGTACCAATGATTTCATCTTCTTGGTATGCACACCCTCTAGGAAGCTACAAAATAGAGAAAGAATATATGCAATGGTAGTTTCTTCCTCATAGTTGAAATGGACATAAACCATGGACATGCTTTAGGTAGATCCAAGAATATCAAAAAGTAGTATAGGCTTAGGAAAGTTTTCCCATATAGAATGTGGTTGTGGAAAAATTGGTCCCTATGACATCAAGTGTTAAGGATAATACCTCAAGAGCAACCATGTCATGATCAAGTCATGTTTGGAAATAGTAATGTCTTTGTACTAATATATACAATTTTTTGTAATCTTAACGAATGAGTCTTAATTTAACAAGATATGCCACCTTCAATTGGTTGCACCCATTAGATACAAGGAATTGAAGGAGACAAAAAATAATACATGAGAATTAAATATAGTCTATGCATGTAAAGAATATAAATAATTTAAAGTAATGAGTATCAGGAAAAAATATGTAGGAAGAAAGTAAAATAAATAAGATGATAGACATGAAATCATATGAACTAGAGATAATCGTGTGGTTTTCCCTAGTATGATCAAATCATAAGGTGAAAATTAACCTATAGTTGCAATGTAAGTGGTTTGGATTGGCATGGTTTCCCCATGTGGAACTTAGTAAATGGTAAGACATGCAAGCACAATGATTAGATAGAGGAAAGTGTGATGTTTGTGGTAAAGCTAACTCTAGGAACACAAGATATCATGAGGAGTTTTATATTTGTGCCAATGTAATACAATAAGTTATGAAAAGTCAAGGATTCCATAATGTAGAATGGAAAATTTAAAGCATTTCATGAATCTAAAAGGATATATGCAAAAGCATGATAAGTCAATATGAGTGCATGGTAGGATAATATCACAATGAAACATGATATTACCACATAGTATGTAGTCAATAAGTATAGATGCATAAGACAAATCTAAGTGTGATGATAAGGCTCATAAATAACATATGTTCCAATAAGGGTAATGTTATGCCTTGCATAACCACCCCATTTTTTCCTCCTTGGTAAAAATAGGTCCCCCTTTTTTGTGTCTTCATGCTTTTCCCTCTTGTGTTGCATTTTTTTGGTTCTAGGGGTTGTTTCTTTCTATGTGTGTTGTTTTTCTTCTTTTATCCCTAGTGGGTTTCAGGTCTTGATACAGACTTGGGACCTTTCTTAGAAATGTACAAGTTCATTTTGGGGACCCAATCCCACATGCTTTGTGTCTCATCAGGATTTGGGTCCTGCATTGGACCTTGGACCTTTTTACAAATGGTCAAAGTCTGACTTGGTTCCCCAATCCCGCTTCTTCAGTGTCTTGTCAAGGATCGGGTTCCGATTCAGACTTTGAACCTTTTGTTAAAAGGTCTAAGTTCGCTTTCTGTCCTTGCCTCCACTTTGTGTTCTGTTATGCCTTGCATAACCACCCCATTTTTTTTTGGAACAAAATGTGTCCCCCTTTGTCTTTTCCCTTTGGCCTTTGGTTTTCTGCCTTAGGTATTTTCCTTTTAAAGTTCTATCAGAGGCAGAACCGGGACCAATACCGAACTTAGAAATTCCTTCCAAGTTCTGGCCTTGTTCCACTCCTAGTTCCGGTTTCAACTATTCTTTGTCTTCTTCCTTTGTTCTTTCGCGGAGTCGATTCCCAGTCCGATTCGGGGTGTTAAACTTGCTTCGGGTCCCATCCCGGGTCCAACCCTGCCTTTTCTCTCTCTTCATTGGTCTTGTTGGTTTTTATCTCCCGTGCCTTGGGTGTTTTCGGCCTTGCGCATCTTTTTCTTTTTGTTTTTGGTGGACTCGGAACCAGAACGGGAACCAAACCTTGAAACTTGAAAAATTTTCTGGTTCGGGTTCTGTTCCGATCCTGATTCCGCGTGTTTCTTTCTTTCGTTTCCTTTTCTTCTTTGGTTTCTGGTTCGGGTTTGGTTCCGGTCCCGATTCTGCTTTATCCATTTTGTCTCTCATCCCCATCCTGTCTTATTTCCACCTCCGCCAGCTTTAAGGAGGGTGGTGTGTTTTCGGTTCAAGTTTGGTTCTGCCTCAGTTGGAATTCGGGTTTTCTCCTGAGTTCAAGATTTTCCACCCCATCTAGATTTTCCCAGATCTC